>JAUCBL010001039.1:0-26557 GCA_033807585.1 Hydrophis major | reverse complement strand
AAAGTTATGCATTGTTGTTAAACTGAGCTTTATCTTCCATTTTGAGATATAACTTGCGATAACTTCTTAGGAAAAGCAAGCAACCGAATATCATGTATACATTTAATGATTCGCATGCCGTAGAACACGAAAATCAACTTAATTTTGAAATCCGAGCTCTCCTTCAAAAGTTATGCATTGTTGTTAAACTGAGCTTTATCTTCCATTTTGAGATATAACTTGCGATAACTTCTTAGGAAAAGCAAGCAACCGAATATCATGTATACATTTAATGATTCGCATGCCGTAGAACACGAAAATCAACTTAATTTTGAAATCCGAGCTCTCCTTCAAAAGTTATGCATTGTTGTTAAACTGAGCTTTATCTTCCATTTTGAGATATAACTTGCGATAACTTCTTAGGAAAAGCAAGCAACCGAATATCATGTATACATTTAATGATTCGCATGCCGTAGAACACGAAAATCAACTTAATTTTGAAATCCGAGCTCTCCTTCAAAAGTTATGCATTGTTGTTAAACTGAGCTTTATCTTCCATTTTGAGATATAACTTGCGATAACTTCTTAGGAAAAGCAAGCAACCGAATATCATGTATACATTTAATGATTCGCATGCCGTAGAACACGAAAATCAACTTAATTTTGAAATCCGAGCTCTCCTTCAAAAGTTATGCATTGTTGTTAAACTGAGCTTTATCTTCCATTTTGAGATATAACTTGCGATAACTTCTTAGGAAAAGCAAGCAACCGAATATCATGTATACATTTAATGATTCGCATGCCGTAGAACACGAAAATCAACTTAATTTTGAAATCCGAGCTCTCCTTCAAAAGTTATGCATTGTTGTTAAACTGAGCTTTATCTTCCATTTTGAGATATAACTTGCGATAACTTCTTAGGAAAAGCAAGCAACCGAATATCATGTATACATTTAATGATTCGCATGCCGTAGAACACGAAAATCAACTTAATTTTGAAATCCGAGCTCTCCTTCAAAAGTTATGCATTGTTGTTAAACTGAGCTTTATCTTCCATTTTGAGATATAACTTGCGATAACTTCTTAGGAAAAGCAAGCAACCGAATATCATGTATACATTTAATGATTCGCATGCCGTAGAACACGAAAATCAACTTAATTTTGAAATCCGAGCTCTCCTTCAAAAGTTATGCATTGTTGTTAAACTGAGCTTTATCTTCCATTTTGAGATATAACTTGCGATAACTTCTTAGGAAAAGCAAGCAACCGAATATCATGTATACATTTAATGATTCGCATGCCGTAGAACACGAAAATCAACTTAATTTTGAAATCCGAGCTCTCCTTCAAAAGTTATGCATTGTTGTTAAACTGAGCTTTATCTTCCATTTTGAGATATAACTTGCGATAACTTCTTAGGAAAAGCAAGCAACCGAATATCATGTATACATTTAATGATTCGCATGCCGTAGAACACGAAAATCAACTTAATTTTGAAATCCGAGCTCTCCTTCAAAAGTTATGCATTGTTGTTAAACTGAGCTTTATCTTCCATTTTGAGATATAACTTGCGATAACTTCTTAGGAAAAGCAAGCAACCGAATATCATGTATACATTTAATGATTCGCATGCCGTGTAGAACACGAAAATCAACTTAATTTTGAAATCCGAGCTCTCCTTCAAAAGTTATGCATTGTTGTTAAACTGAGCTTTATCTTCCATTTTGAGATATAACTTGCGATAACTTCTTAGGAAAAGCAAGCAACCGAATATCATGTATACATTTAATGATTCGCATGCCGTAGAACACGAAAATCAACTTAATTTTGAAATCCGAGCTCTCCTTCAAAAGTTATGCATTGTTGTTAAACTGAGCTTTATCTTCCATTTTGAGATATAACTTGCGATAACTTCTTAGGAAAAGCAAGCAACCGAATATCATGTATACATTTAATGATTCGCATGCCGTAGAACACGAAAATCAACTTAATTTTGAAATCCGAGCTCTCCTTCAAAAGTTATGCATTGTTGTTAAACTGAGCTTTATCTTCCATTTTGAGATATAACTTGCGATAACTTCTTAGGAAAAGCAAGCAACCGAATATCATGTATACATTTAATGATTCGCATGCCGTAGAACACGAAAATCAACTTAATTTTGAAATCCGAGCTCTCCTTCAAAAGTTATGCATTGTTGTTAAACTGAGCTTTATCTTCCATTTTGAGATATAACTTGCGATAACTTCTTAGGAAAAGCAAGCAACCGAATATCATGTATACATTTAATGATTCGCATGCCGTAGAACACGAAAATCAACTTAATTTTGAAATCCGAGCTCTCCTTCAAAAGTTATGCATTGTTGTTAAACTGAGCTTTATCTTCCATTTTGAGATATAACTTGCGATAACTTCTTAGGAAAAGCAAGCAACCGAATATCATGTATACATTTAATGATTCGCATGCCGTAGAACACGAAAATCAACTTAATTTTGAAATCCGAGCTCTCCTTCAAAAGTTATGCATTGTTGTTAAACTGAGCTTTATCTTCCATTTTGAGATATAACTTGCGATAACTTCTTAGGAAAAGCAAGCAACCGAATATCATGTATACATTTAATGATTCGCATGCCGTAGAACACGAAAATCAACTTAATTTTGAAATCCGAGCTCTCCTTCAAAAGTTATGCATTGTTGTTAAACTGAGCTTTATCTTCCATTTTGAGATATAACTTGCGATAACTTCTTAGGAAAAGCAAGCAACCGAATATCATGTATACATTTAATGATTCGCATGCCGTAGAACACGAAAATCAACTTAATTTTGAAATCCGAGCTCTCCTTCAAAAGTTATGCATTGTTGTTAAACTGAGCTTTATCTTCCATTTTGAGATATAACTTGCGATAACTTCTTAGGAAAGCAAGCAACCGAATATCATGTATACATTTAATGATTCGCATGCCGTAGAACACGAAAATCAACTTAATTTTGAAATCCGAGCTCTCCTTCAAAAGTTATGCATTGTTGTTAAACTGAGCTTTATCTTCCATTTTGAGATATAACTTGCGATAACTTCTTAGGAAAAGCAAGCAACCGAATATCATGTATACATTTAATGATTCGCATGCCGTAGAACACGAAAATCAACTTAATTTTGAAATCCGAGCTCTCCTTCAAAAGTTATGCATTGTTGTTAAACTGAGCTTTATCTTCCATTTTGAGATATAACTTGCGATAACTTCTTAGGAAAAGCAAGCAACCGAATATCATGTATACATTTAATGATTCGCATGCCGTAGAGCACGAAAATCAACTTAATTTTGAAATCCGAGCTCTCCTTCAAAAGTTATGCATTGTTGTTAAACTGAGCTTTATCTTCCATTTTGAGATATAACTTGCGATAACTTCTTAGGAAAAGCAAGCACCGAATATCATGTATACATTTAATGATTCGCATGCCGTAGAACACGAAAATCAACTTAATTTTGAAATCCGAGCTCTCCTTCAAAAGTTATGCATTGTTGTTAAACTGAGCTTTATCTTCCATTTTGAGATATAACTTGCGATAACTTCTTAGGAAAAGCAAGCAACCGAATATCATGTATACATTTAATGATTCGCATGCCGTAGAACACGAAAATCAACTTAATTTTGAAATCCGAGCTCTCCTTCAAAAGTTATGCATTGTTGTTAAACTGAGCTTTATCTTCCATTTTGAGATATAACTTGCGATAACTTCTTAGGAAAAGCAAGCAACCGAATATCATGTATACAGTTTAATGATTCGCATGCCGTAGAACACGAAAAATCAACTTAATTTTGAAATCCGAGCTCTCCTTCAAAAGTTATGCATTGTTGTTAAACTGAGCTTTATCTTCCATTTTGAGATATAACTTGCGATAACTTCTTAGGAAAAGCAAGCAACCGAATATCATGTATACATTTAATGATTCGCATGCCGTTTAGAAGCACGAAAATCAACTTAATTTTGAAATCCGAGCTCTCCTTCAAAAAGTTATGCATTGTTGTTAAACTGAGCTTTATCTTCCATTTTGAGATATAACTTGCGATAACTTCTTAGGAAAAGCAAGCAACCGAATATCATGTATACATTTAATGATTCGCATGCCGTAGAACACGAAAATCAACTTAATTTTGAAATCCGAGCTCTCCTTCAAAAGTTATGCATTGTTGTTTAAACTGAGCTTTATCTTCCATTTTGAGATATAACTTGCGATAACTTCTTAGGAAAAGCAAGCAACCGAATATCATGTATACATTTAATGATTCGCATGCCGTAGAACACGAAAATCAACTTAATTTTGAAATCCAATCCGAGCTCTCCTTCAAAAGTTATGCATTGTTGTTAAACTGAGCTTTATCTTCCATTTTGAGATATAACTTGCGATAACTTAGGAAAAGCAAGCAACCGAATATCATGTATACATTTAATGATTCGCATGCCGTAGAACACGAAAATCAACTTAATTTTGAAATCCGAGCTCTCCTTCAAAAGTTATGCATTGTTGTTAAACTGAGCTTTATCTTCCATTTTGAGATATAACTTGCGATAACTTCTTAGGAAAAGCAAGCAACCGAATATCATGTATACATTTAATGATTCGCATGCCGTAGAACACGAAAATCAACTTAATTTTGAAATCCGAGCTCTCCTTCAAAAGTTATGCATTGTTGTTAAACTGAGCTTTATCTTCCATTTTGAGATATAACTTGCGATAACTTCTTAGGAAAAGCAAGCAACCGAATATCATGTATACATTTAATGATTCGCATGCCGTAGAACACGAAAATCAACTTAATTTTGAAATCCGAGCTCTCCTTCAAAAGTTATGCATTGTTGTTAAACTGAGCTTTATCTTCCATTTTGAGATATAACTTGCGATAACTTCTTAGGAAAAGCAAGCAACCGAATATCATGTATACATTTAATGATTCGCATGCCGTAGAACACGAAAATCAACTTAATTTTGAAATCCGAGCTCTCCTTCAAAAGTTATGCATTGTTGTTAAACTGAGCTTTATCTTCCATTTTGAGATATAACTTGCGATAACTTCTTAGGAAAAGCAAGCAACCGAATATCATGTATACATTTAATGATTCGCATGCCGTAGAACACGAAAATCAACTTAATTTTGAAATCCGAGCTCTCCTTCAAAAGTTATGCATTGTTGTTAAACTGAGCTTTATCTTCCATTTTGAGATATAACTTGCGATAACTTCTTAGGAAAAGCAAGCAACCGAATATCATGTATACATTTAATGATTCGCATGCCGTAGAACACGAAAATCAACTTAATTTTGAAATCCGAGCTCTCCTTCAAAAGTTATGCATTGTTGTTAAACTGAGCTTTATCTTCCATTTTGAGATATAACTTGCGATAACTTCTTAGGAAAAGCAAGCAACCGAATATCATGTATACATTTAATGATTCGCATGCCGTAGAACACGAAAATCAACTTAATTTTGAAATCCGAGCTCTCCTTCAAAAGTTATGCATTGTTGTTAAACTGAGCTTTATCTTCCATTTTGAGATATAACTTGCGATAACTTCTTAGGAAAAGCAAGCAACCGAATATCATGTATACATTTAATGATTCGCATGCCGTAGAACACGAAAATCAACTTAATTTTGAAATCCGAGCTCTCCTTCAAAAGTTATGCATTGTTGTTAAACTGAGCTTTATCTTCCATTTTGAGATATAACTTGCGATAACTTCTTAGGAAAAGCAAGCAACCGAATATCATGTATACATTTAATGATTCGCATGCCGTAGAACACGAAAATCAACTTAATTTTGAAATCCGAGCTCTCCTTCAAAAGTTATGCATTGTTGTTAAACTGAGCTTTATCTTCCATTTTGAGATATAACTTGCGATAACTTCTTAGGAAAAGCAAGCAACCGAATATCATGTATACATTTAATGATTCGCATGCCGTAGAACACGAAAATCAACTTAATTTTGAAATCCGAGCTCTCCTTCAAAAGTTATGCATTGTTGTTAAACTGAGCTTTATCTTCCATTTTGAGATATAACTTGCGATAACTTCTTAGGAAAAGCAAGCAACCGAATATCATGTATACATTTAATGATTCGCATGCCGTAGAACACGAAAATCAACTTAATTTTGAAATCCGAGCTCTCCTTCAAAAGTTATGCATTGTTGTTAAACTGAGCTTTATCTTCCATTTTGAGATATAACTTGCGATAACTTCTTAGGAAAAGCAAGCAACCGAATATCATGTATACATTTAATGATTCGCATGCCGTAGAACACGAAAATCAACTTAATTTTGAAATCCGAGCTCTCCTTCAAAAGTTATGCATTGTTGTTAAACTGAGCTTTATCTTCCATTTTGAGATATAACTTGCGATAACTTCTTAGGAAAAGCAAGCAACCGAATATCATGTATACATTTAATGATTCGCATGCCGTAGAACACGAAAATCAACTTAATTTTGAAATCCGAGCTCTCCTTCAAAAGTTATGCATTGTTGTTAAACTGAGCTTTATCTTCCATTTTGAGATATAACTTGCGATAACTTCTTAGGAAAAGCAAGCAACCGAATATCATGTATACATTTAATGATTCGCATGCCGTAGAACACGAAAATCAACTTAATTTTGAAATCCGAGCTCTCCTTCAAAAGTTATGCATTGTTGTTAAACTGAGCTTTATCTTCCATTTTGAGATATAACTTGCGATAACTTCTTAGGAAAAGCAAGCAACCGAATATCATGTATACATTTAATGATTCGCATGCCGTAGAACACGAAAATCAACTTAATTTTGAAATCCGAGCTCTCCTTCAAAAGTTATGCATTGTTGTTAAACTGAGCTTTATCTTCCATTTTGAGATATAACTTGCGATAACTTCTTAGGAAAAGCAAGCAACCGAATATCATGTATACATTTAATGATTCGCATGCCGTAGAACACGAAAATCAACTTAATTTTGAAATCCGAGCTCTCCTTCAAAAGTTATGCATTGTTGTTAAACTGAGCTTTATCTTCCATTTTGAGATATAACTTGCGATAACTTCTTAGGAAAAGCAAGCAACCGAATATCATGTATACATTTAATGATTCGCATGCCGTAGAACACGAAAATCAACTTAATTTTGAAATCCGAGCTCTCCTTCAAAAGTTATGCATTGTTGTTAAACTGAGCTTTATCTTCCATTTTGAGATATAACTTGCGATAACTTCTTAGGAAAAGCAAGCAACCGAATATCATGTATACATTTAATGATTCGCATGCCGTAGAACACGAAAATCAACTTAATTTTGAAATCCGAGCTCTCCTTCAAAAGTTATGCATTGTTGTTAAACTGAGCTTTATCTTCCATTTTGAGATATAACTTGCGATAACTTCTTAGGAAAAGCAAGCAACCGAATATCATGTATACATTTAATGATTCGCATGCCGTAGAACACGAAAATCAACTTAATTTTGAAATCCGAGCTCTCCTTCAAAAGTTATGCATTGTTGTTAAACTGAGCTTTATCTTCCATTTTGAGATATAACTTGCGATAACTTCTTAGGAAAAGCAAGCAACCGAATATCATGTATACATTTAATGATTCGCATGCCGTAGAACACGAAAATCAACTTAATTTTGAAATCCGAGCTCTCCTTCAAAAGTTATGCATTGTTGTTAAACTGAGCTTTATCTTCCATTTTGAGATATAACTTGCGATAACTTCTTAGGAAAAGCAAGCAACCGAATATCATGTATACATTTAATGATTCGCATGCCGTAGAACACGAAAATCAACTTAATTTTGAAATCCGAGCTCTCCTTCAAAAGTTATGCATTGTTGTTAAACTGAGCTTTATCTTCCATTTTGAGATATAACTTGCGATAACTTCTTAGGAAAAGCAAGCAACCGAATATCATGTATACATTTAATGATTCGCATGCCGTAGAACACGAAAATCAACTTAATTTTGAAATCCGAGCTCTCCTTCAAAAGTTATGCATTGTTGTTAAACTGAGCTTTATCTTCCATTTTGAGATATAACTTGCGATAACTTCTTAGGAAAAGCAAGCAACCGAATATCATGTATACATTTAATGATTCGCATGCCGTAGAACACGAAAATCAACTTAATTTTGAAATCCGAGCTCTCCTTCAAAAGTTATGCATTGTTGTTAAACTGAGCTTTATCTTCCATTTTGAGATATAACTTGCGATAACTTCTTAGGAAAAGCAAGCAACCGAATATCATGTATACATTTAATGATTCGCATGCCGTAGAACACGAAAATCAACTTAATTTTGAAATCCGAGCTCTCCTTCAAAAGTTATGCATTGTTGTTAAACTGAGCTTTATCTTCCATTTTGAGATATAACTTGCGATAACTTCTTAGGAAAAGCAAGCAACCGAATATCATGTATACATTTAATGATTCGCATGCCGTAGAACACGAAAATCAACTTAATTTTGAAATCCGAGCTCTCCTTCAAAAGTTATGCATTGTTGTTAAACTGAGCTTTATCTTCCATTTTGAGATATAACTTGCGATAACTTCTTAGGAAAAGCAAGCAACCGAATATCATGTATACATTTAATGATTCGCATGCCGTAGAACACGAAAATCAACTTAATTTTGAAATCCGAGCTCTCCTTCAAAAGTTATGCATTGTTGTTAAACTGAGCTTTATCTTCCATTTTGAGATATAACTTGCGATAACTTCTTAGGAAAAGCAAGCAACCGAATATCATGTATACATTTAATGATTCGCATGCCGTAGAACACGAAAATCAACTTAATTTTGAAATCCGAGCTCTCCTTCAAAAGTTATGCATTGTTGTTAAACTGAGCTTTATCTTCCATTTTGAGATATAACTTGCGATAACTTCTTAGGAAAAGCAAGCAACCGAATATCATGTATACATTTAATGATTCGCATGCCGTAGAACACGAAAATCAACTTAATTTTGAAATCCGAGCTCTCCTTCAAAAGTTATGCATTGTTGTTAAACTGAGCTTTATCTTCCATTTTGAGATATAACTTGCGATAACTTCTTAGGAAAAGCAAGCAACCGAATATCATGTATACATTTAATGATTCGCATGCCGTAGAACACGAAAATCAACTTAATTTTGAAATCCGAGCTCTCCTTCAAAAGTTATGCATTGTTGTTAAACTGAGCTTTATCTTCCATTTTGAGATATAACTTGCGATAACTTCTTAGGAAAAGCAAGCAACCGAATATCATGTATACATTTAATGATTCGCATGCCGTAGAACACGAAAATCAACTTAATTTTGAAATCCGAGCTCTCCTTCAAAAGTTATGCATTGTTGTTAAACTGAGCTTTATCTTCCATTTTGAGATATAACTTGCGATAACTTCTTAGGAAAAGCAAGCAACCGAATATCATGTATACATTTAATGATTCGCATGCCGTAGAACACGAAAATCAACTTAATTTTGAAATCCGAGCTCTCCTTCAAAAGTTATGCATTGTTGTTAAACTGAGCTTTATCTTCCATTTTGAGATATAACTTGCGATAACTTCTTAGGAAAAGCAAGCAACCGAATATCATGTATACATTTAATGATTCGCATGCCGTAGAACACGAAAATCAACTTAATTTTGAAATCCGAGCTCTCCTTCAAAAGTTATGCATTGTTGTTAAACTGAGCTTTATCTTCCATTTTGAGATATAACTTGCGATAACTTCTTAGGAAAAGCAAGCAACCGAATATCATGTATACATTTAATGATTCGCATGCCGTAGAACACGAAAATCAACTTAATTTTGAAATCCGAGCTCTCCTTCAAAAGTTATGCATTGTTGTTAAACTGAGCTTTATCTTCCATTTTGAGATATAACTTGCGATAACTTCTTAGGAAAAGCAAGCAACCGAATATCATGTATACATTTAATGATTCGCATGCCGTAGAACACGAAAATCAACTTAATTTTGAAATCCGAGCTCTCCTTCAAAAGTTATGCATTGTTGTTAAACTGAGCTTTATCTTCCATTTTGAGATATAACTTGCGATAACTTCTTAGGAAAAGCAAGCAACCGAATATCATGTATACATTTAATGATTCGCATGCCGTAGAACACGAAAATCAACTTAATTTTGAAATCCGAGCTCTCCTTCAAAAGTTATGCATTGTTGTTAAACTGAGCTTTATCTTCCATTTTGAGATATAACTTGCGATAACTTCTTAGGAAAAGCAAGCAACCGAATATCATGTATACATTTAATGATTCGCATGCCGTAGAACACGAAAATCAACTTAATTTTGAAATCCGAGCTCTCCTTCAAAAGTTATGCATTGTTGTTAAACTGAGCTTTATCTTCCATTTTGAGATATAACTTGCGATAACTTCTTAGGAAAAGCAAGCAACCGAATATCATGTATACATTTAATGATTCGCATGCCGTAGAACACGAAAATCAACTTAATTTTGAAATCCGAGCTCTCCTTCAAAAGTTATGCATTGTTGTTAAACTGAGCTTTATCTTCCATTTTGAGATATAACTTGCGATAACTTCTTAGGAAAAGCAAGCAACCGAATATCATGTATACATTTAATGATTCGCATGCCGTAGAACACGAAAATCAACTTAATTTTGAAATCCGAGCTCTCCTTCAAAAGTTATGCATTGTTGTTAAACTGAGCTTTATCTTCCATTTTGAGATATAACTTGCGATAACTTCTTAGGAAAAGCAAGCAACCGAATATCATGTATACATTTAATGATTCGCATGCCGTAGAACACGAAAATCAACTTAATTTTGAAATCCGAGCTCTCCTTCAAAAGTTATGCATTGTTGTTAAACTGAGCTTTATCTTCCATTTTGAGATATAACTTGCGATAACTTCTTAGGAAAAGCAAGCAACCGAATATCATGTATACATTTAATGATTCGCATGCCGTAGAACACGAAAATCAACTTAATTTTGAAATCCGAGCTCTCCTTCAAAAGTTATGCATTGTTGTTAAACTGAGCTTTATCTTCCATTTTGAGATATAACTTGCGATAACTTCTTAGGAAAAGCAAGCAACCGAATATCATGTATACATTTAATGATTCGCATGCCGTAGAACACGAAAATCAACTTAATTTTGAAATCCGAGCTCTCCTTCAAAAGTTATGCATTGTTGTTAAACTGAGCTTTATCTTCCATTTTGAGATATAACTTGCGATAACTTCTTAGGAAAAGCAAGCAACCGAATATCATGTATACATTTAATGATTCGCATGCCGTAGAACACGAAAATCAACTTAATTTTGAAATCCGAGCTCTCCTTCAAAAGTTATGCATTGTTGTTAAACTGAGCTTTATCTTCCATTTTGAGATATAACTTGCGATAACTTCTTAGGAAAAGCAAGCAACCGAATATCATGTATACATTTAATGATTCGCATGCCGTAGAACACGAAAATCAACTTAATTTTGAAATCCGAGCTCTCCTTCAAAAGTTATGCATTGTTGTTAAACTGAGCTTTATCTTCCATTTTGAGATATAACTTGCGATAACTTCTTAGGAAAAGCAAGCAACCGAATATCATGTATACATTTAATGATTCGCATGCCGTAGAACACGAAAATCAACTTAATTTTGAAATCCGAGCTCTCCTTCAAAAGTTATGCATTGTTGTTAAACTGAGCTTTATCTTCCATTTTGAGATATAACTTGCGATAACTTCTTAGGAAAAGCAAGCAACCGAATATCATGTATACATTTAATGATTCGCATGCCGTAGAACACGAAAATCAACTTAATTTTGAAATCCGAGCTCTCCTTCAAAAGTTATGCATTGTTGTTAAACTGAGCTTTATCTTCCATTTTGAGATATAACTTGCGATAACTTCTTAGGAAAAGCAAGCAACCGAATATCATGTATACATTTAATGATTCGCATGCCGTAGAACACGAAAATCAACTTAATTTTGAAATCCGAGCTCTCCTTCAAAAGTTATGCATTGTTGTTAAACTGAGCTTTATCTTCCATTTTGAGATATAACTTGCGATAACTTCTTAGGAAAAGCAAGCAACCGAATATCATGTATACATTTAATGATTCGCATGCCGTAGAACACGAAAATCAACTTAATTTTGAAATCCGAGCTCTCCTTCAAAAGTTATGCATTGTTGTTAAACTGAGCTTTATCTTCCATTTTGAGATATAACTTGCGATAACTTCTTAGGAAAAGCAAGCAACCGAATATCATGTATACATTTAATGATTCGCATGCCGTAGAACACGAAAATCAACTTAATTTTGAAATCCGAGCTCTCCTTCAAAAGTTATGCATTGTTGTTAAACTGAGCTTTATCTTCCATTTTGAGATATAACTTGCGATAACTTCTTAGGAAAAGCAAGCAACCGAATATCATGTATACATTTAATGATTCGCATGCCGTAGAACACGAAAATCAACTTAATTTTGAAATCCGAGCTCTCCTTCAAAAGTTATGCATTGTTGTTAAACTGAGCTTTATCTTCCATTTTGAGATATAACTTGCGATAACTTCTTAGGAAAAGCAAGCAACCGAATATCATGTATACATTTAATGATTCGCATGCCGTAGAACACGAAAATCAACTTAATTTTGAAATCCGAGCTCTCCTTCAAAAGTTATGCATTGTTGTTAAACTGAGCTTTATCTTCCATTTTGAGATATAACTTGCGATAACTTCTTAGGAAAAGCAAGCAACCGAATATCATGTATACATTTAATGATTCGCATGCCGTAGAACACGAAAATCAACTTAATTTTGAAATCCGAGCTCTCCTTCAAAAGTTATGCATTGTTGTTAAACTGAGCTTTATCTTCCATTTTGAGATATAACTTGCGATAACTTCTTAGGAAAAGCAAGCAACCGAATATCATGTATACATTTAATGATTCGCATGCCGTAGAACACGAAAATCAACTTAATTTTGAAATCCGAGCTCTCCTTCAAAAGTTATGCATTGTTGTTAAACTGAGCTTTATCTTCCATTTTGAGATATAACTTGCGATAACTTCTTAGGAAAAGCAAGCAACCGAATATCATGTATACATTTAATGATTCGCATGCCGTAGAACACGAAAATCAACTTAATTTTGAAATCCGAGCTCTCCTTCAAAAGTTATGCATTGTTGTTAAACTGAGCTTTATCTTCCATTTTGAGATATAACTTGCGATAACTTCTTAGGAAAAGCAAGCAACCGAATATCATGTATACATTTAATGATTCGCATGCCGTAGAACACGAAAATCAACTTAATTTTGAAATCCGAGCTCTCCTTCAAAAGTTATGCATTGTTGTTAAACTGAGCTTTATCTTCCATTTTGAGATATAACTTGCGATAACTTCTTAGGAAAAGCAAGCAACCGAATATCATGTATACATTTAATGATTCGCATGCCGTAGAACACGAAAATCAACTTAATTTTGAAATCCGAGCTCTCCTTCAAAAGTTATGCATTGTTGTTAAACTGAGCTTTATCTTCCATTTTGAGATATAACTTGCGATAACTTCTTAGGAAAAGCAAGCAACCGAATATCATGTATACATTTAATGATTCGCATGCCGTAGAACACGAAAATCAACTTAATTTTGAAATCCGAGCTCTCCTTCAAAAGTTATGCATTGTTGTTAAACTGAGCTTTATCTTCCATTTTGAGATATAACTTGCGATAACTTCTTAGGAAAAGCAAGCAACCGAATATCATGTATACATTTAATGATTCGCATGCCGTAGAACACGAAAATCAACTTAATTTTGAAATCCGAGCTCTCCTTCAAAAGTTATGCATTGTTGTTAAACTGAGCTTTATCTTCCATTTTGAGATATAACTTGCGATAACTTCTTAGGAAAAGCAAGCAACCGAATATCATGTATACATTTAATGATTCGCATGCCGTAGAACACGAAAATCAACTTAATTTTGAAATCCGAGCTCTCCTTCAAAAGTTATGCATTGTTGTTAAACTGAGCTTTATCTTCCATTTTGAGATATAACTTGCGATAACTTCTTAGGAAAAGCAAGCAACCGAATATCATGTATACATTTAATGATTCGCATGCCGTAGAACACGAAAATCAACTTAATTTTGAAATCCGAGCTCTCCTTCAAAAGTTATGCATTGTTGTTAAACTGAGCTTTATCTTCCATTTTGAGATATAACTTGCGATAACTTCTTAGGAAAAGCAAGCAACCGAATATCATGTATACATTTAATGATTCGCATGCCGTAGAACACGAAAATCAACTTAATTTTGAAATCCGAGCTCTCCTTCAAAAGTTATGCATTGTTGTTAAACTGAGCTTTATCTTCCATTTTGAGATATAACTTGCGATAACTTCTTAGGAAAAGCAAGCAACCGAATATCATGTATACATTTAATGATTCGCATGCCGTAGAACACGAAAATCAACTTAATTTTGAAATCCGAGCTCTCCTTCAAAAGTTATGCATTGTTGTTAAACTGAGCTTTATCTTCCATTTTGAGATATAACTTGCGATAACTTCTTAGGAAAAGCAAGCAACCGAATATCATGTATACATTTAATGATTCGCATGCCGTAGAACACGAAAATCAACTTAATTTTGAAATCCGAGCTCTCCTTCAAAAGTTATGCATTGTTGTTAAACTGAGCTTTATCTTCCATTTTGAGATATAACTTGCGATAACTTCTTAGGAAAAGCAAGCAACCGAATATCATGTATACATTTAATGATTCGCATGCCGTAGAACACGAAAATCAACTTAATTTTGAAATCCGAGCTCTCCTTCAAAAGTTATGCATTGTTGTTAAACTGAGCTTTATCTTCCATTTTGAGATATAACTTGCGATAACTTCTTAGGAAAAGCAAGCAACCGAATATCATGTATACATTTAATGATTCGCATGCCGTAGAACACGAAAATCAACTTAATTTTGAAATCCGAGCTCTCCTTCAAAAGTTATGCATTGTTGTTAAACTGAGCTTTATCTTCCATTTTGAGATATAACTTGCGATAACTTCTTAGGAAAAGCAAGCAACCGAATATCATGTATACATTTAATGATTCGCATGCCGTAGAACACGAAAATCAACTTAATTTTGAAATCCGAGCTCTCCTTCAAAAGTTATGCATTGTTGTTAAACTGAGCTTTATCTTCCATTTTGAGATATAACTTGCGATAACTTCTTAGGAAAAGCAAGCAACCGAATATCATGTATACATTTAATGATTCGCATGCCGTAGAACACGAAAATCAACTTAATTTTGAAATCCGAGCTCTCCTTCAAAAGTTATGCATTGTTGTTAAACTGAGCTTTATCTTCCATTTTGAGATATAACTTGCGATAACTTCTTAGGAAAAGCAAGCAACCGAATATCATGTATACATTTAATGATTCGCATGCCGTAGAACACGAAAATCAACTTAATTTTGAAATCCGAGCTCTCCTTCAAAAGTTATGCATTGTTGTTAAACTGAGCTTTATCTTCCATTTTGAGATATAACTTGCGATAACTTCTTAGGAAAAGCAAGCAACCGAATATCATGTATACATTTAATGATTCGCATGCCGTAGAACACGAAAATCAACTTAATTTTGAAATCCGAGCTCTCCTTCAAAAGTTATGCATTGTTGTTAAACTGAGCTTTATCTTCCATTTTGAGATATAACTTGCGATAACTTCTTAGGAAAAGCAAGCAACCGAATATCATGTATACATTTAATGATTCGCATGCCGTAGAACACGAAAATCAACTTAATTTTGAAATCCGAGCTCTCCTTCAAAAGTTATGCATTGTTGTTAAACTGAGCTTTATCTTCCATTTTGAGATATAACTTGCGATAACTTCTTAGGAAAAGCAAGCAACCGAATATCATGTATACATTTAATGATTCGCATGCCGTAGAACACGAAAATCAACTTAATTTTGAAATCCGAGCTCTCCTTCAAAAGTTATGCATTGTTGTTAAACTGAGCTTTATCTTCCATTTTGAGATATAACTTGCGATAACTTCTTAGGAAAAGCAAGCAACCGAATATCATGTATACATTTAATGATTCGCATGCCGTAGAACACGAAAATCAACTTAATTTTGAAATCCGAGCTCTCCTTCAAAAGTTATGCATTGTTGTTAAACTGAGCTTTATCTTCCATTTTGAGATATAACTTGCGATAACTTCTTAGGAAAAGCAAGCAACCGAATATCATGTATACATTTAATGATTCGCATGCCGTAGAACACGAAAATCAACTTAATTTTGAAATCCGAGCTCTCCTTCAAAAGTTATGCATTGTTGTTAAACTGAGCTTTATCTTCCATTTTGAGATATAACTTGCGATAACTTCTTAGGAAAAGCAAGCAACCGAATATCATGTATACATTTAATGATTCGCATGCCGTAGAACACGAAAATCAACTTAATTTTGAAATCCGAGCTCTCCTTCAAAAGTTATGCATTGTTGTTAAACTGAGCTTTATCTTCCATTTTGAGATATAACTTGCGATAACTTCTTAGGAAAAGCAAGCAACCGAATATCATGTATACATTTAATGATTCGCATGCCGTAGAACACGAAAATCAACTTAATTTTGAAATCCGAGCTCTCCTTCAAAAGTTATGCATTGTTGTTAAACTGAGCTTTATCTTCCATTTTGAGATATAACTTGCGATAACTTCTTAGGAAAAGCAAGCAACCGAATATCATGTATACATTTAATGATTCGCATGCCGTAGAACACGAAAATCAACTTAATTTTGAAATCCGAGCTCTCCTTCAAAAGTTATGCATTGTTGTTAAACTGAGCTTTATCTTCCATTTTGAGATATAACTTGCGATAACTTCTTAGGAAAAGCAAGCAACCGAATATCATGTATACATTTAATGATTCGCATGCCGTAGAACACGAAAATCAACTTAATTTTGAAATCCGAGCTCTCCTTCAAAAGTTATGCATTGTTGTTAAACTGAGCTTTATCTTCCATTTTGAGATATAACTTGCGATAACTTCTTAGGAAAAGCAAGCAACCGAATATCATGTATACATTTAATGATTCGCATGCCGTAGAACACGAAAATCAACTTAATTTTGAAATCCGAGCTCTCCTTCAAAAGTTATGCATTGTTGTTAAACTGAGCTTTATCTTCCATTTTGAGATATAACTTGCGATAACTTCTTAGGAAAAGCAAGCAACCGAATATCATGTATACATTTAATGATTCGCATGCCGTAGAACACGAAAATCAACTTAATTTTGAAATCCGAGCTCTCCTTCAAAAGTTATGCATTGTTGTTAAACTGAGCTTTATCTTCCATTTTGAGATATAACTTGCGATAACTTCTTAGGAAAAGCAAGCAACCGAATATCATGTATACATTTAATGATTCGCATGCCGTAGAACACGAAAATCAACTTAATTTTGAAATCCGAGCTCTCCTTCAAAAGTTATGCATTGTTGTTAAACTGAGCTTTATCTTCCATTTTGAGATATAACTTGCGATAACTTCTTAGGAAAAGCAAGCAACCGAATATCATGTATACATTTAATGATTCGCATGCCGTAGAACACGAAAATCAACTTAATTTTGAAATCCGAGCTCTCCTTCAAAAGTTATGCATTGTTGTTAAACTGAGCTTTATCTTCCATTTTGAGATATAACTTGCGATAACTTCTTAGGAAAAGCAAGCAACCGAATATCATGTATACATTTAATGATTCGCATGCCGTAGAACACGAAAATCAACTTAATTTTGAAATCCGAGCTCTCCTTCAAAAGTTATGCATTGTTGTTAAACTGAGCTTTATCTTCCATTTTGAGATATAACTTGCGATAACTTCTTAGGAAAAGCAAGCAACCGAATATCATGTATACATTTAATGATTCGCATGCCGTAGAACACGAAAATCAACTTAATTTTGAAATCCGAGCTCTCCTTCAAAAGTTATGCATTGTTGTTAAACTGAGCTTTATCTTCCATTTTGAGATATAACTTGCGATAACTTCTTAGGAAAAGCAAGCAACCGAATATCATGTATACATTTAATGATTCGCATGCCGTAGAACACGAAAATCAACTTAATTTTGAAATCCGAGCTCTCCTTCAAAAGTTATGCATTGTTGTTAAACTGAGCTTTATCTTCCATTTTGAGATATAACTTGCGATAACTTCTTAGGAAAAGCAAGCAACCGAATATCATGTATACATTTAATGATTCGCATGCCGTAGAACACGAAAATCAACTTAATTTTGAAATCCGAGCTCTCCTTCAAAAGTTATGCATTGTTGTTAAACTGAGCTTTATCTTCCATTTTGAGATATAACTTGCGATAACTTCTTAGGAAAAGCAAGCAACCGAATATCATGTATACATTTAATGATTCGCATGCCGTAGAACACGAAAATCAACTTAATTTTGAAATCCGAGCTCTCCTTCAAAAGTTATGCATTGTTGTTAAACTGAGCTTTATCTTCCATTTTGAGATATAACTTGCGATAACTTCTTAGGAAAAGCAAGCAACCGAATATCATGTATACATTTAATGATTCGCATGCCGTAGAACACGAAAATCAACTTAATTTTGAAATCCGAGCTCTCCTTCAAAAGTTATGCATTGTTGTTAAACTGAGCTTTATCTTCCATTTTGAGATATAACTTGCGATAACTTCTTAGGAAAAGCAAGCAACCGAATATCATGTATACATTTAATGATTCGCATGCCGTAGAACACGAAAATCAACTTAATTTTGAAATCCGAGCTCTCCTTCAAAAGTTATGCATTGTTGTTAAACTGAGCTTTATCTTCCATTTTGAGATATAACTTGCGATAACTTCTTAGGAAAAGCAAGCAACCGAATATCATGTATACATTTAATGATTCGCATGCCGTAGAACACGAAAATCAACTTAATTTTGAAATCCGAGCTCTCCTTCAAAAGTTATGCATTGTTGTTAAACTGAGCTTTATCTTCCATTTTGAGATATAACTTGCGATAACTTCTTAGGAAAAGCAAGCAACCGAATATCATGTATACATTTAATGATTCGCATGCCGTAGAACACGAAAATCAACTTAATTTTGAAATCCGAGCTCTCCTTCAAAAGTTATGCATTGTTGTTAAACTGAGCTTTATCTTCCATTTTGAGATATAACTTGCGATAACTTCTTAGGAAAAGCAAGCAACCGAATATCATGTATACATTTAATGATTCGCATGCCGTAGAACACGAAAATCAACTTAATTTTGAAATCCGAGCTCTCCTTCAAAAGTTATGCATTGTTGTTAAACTGAGCTTTATCTTCCATTTTGAGATATAACTTGCGATAACTTCTTAGGAAAAGCAAGCAACCGAATATCATGTATACATTTAATGATTCGCATGCCGTAGAACACGAAAATCAACTTAATTTTGAAATCCGAGCTCTCCTTCAAAAGTTATGCATTGTTGTTAAACTGAGCTTTATCTTCCATTTTGAGATATAACTTGCGATAACTTCTTAGGAAAAGCAAGCAACCGAATATCATGTATACATTTAATGATTCGCATGCCGTAGAACACGAAAATCAACTTAATTTTGAAATCCGAGCTCTCCTTCAAAAGTTATGCATTGTTGTTAAACTGAGCTTTATCTTCCATTTTGAGATATAACTTGCGATAACTTCTTAGGAAAAGCAAGCAACCGAATATCATGTATACATTTAATGATTCGCATGCCGTAGAACACGAAAATCAACTTAATTTTGAAATCCGAGCTCTCCTTCAAAAGTTATGCATTGTTGTTAAACTGAGCTTTATCTTCCATTTTGAGATATAACTTGCGATAACTTCTTAGGAAAAGCAAGCAACCGAATATCATGTATACATTTAATGATTCGCATGCCGTAGAACACGAAAATCAACTTAATTTTGAAATCCGAGCTCTCCTTCAAAAGTTATGCATTGTTGTTAAACTGAGCTTTATCTTCCATTTTGAGATATAACTTGCGATAACTTCTTAGGAAAAGCAAGCAACCGAATATCATGTATACATTTAATGATTCGCATGCCGTAGAACACGAAAATCAACTTAATTTTGAAATCCGAGCTCTCCTTCAAAAGTTATGCATTGTTGTTAAACTGAGCTTTATCTTCCATTTTGAGATATAACTTGCGATAACTTCTTAGGAAAAGCAAGCAACCGAATATCATGTATACATTTAATGATTCGCATGCCGTAGAACACGAAAATCAACTTAATTTTGAAATCCGAGCTCTCCTTCAAAAGTTATGCATTGTTGTTAAACTGAGCTTTATCTTCCATTTTGAGATATAACTTGCGATAACTTCTTAGGAAAAGCAAGCAACCGAATATCATGTATACATTTAATGATTCGCATGCCGTAGAACACGAAAATCAACTTAATTTTGAAATCCGAGCTCTCCTTCAAAAGTTATGCATTGTTGTTAAACTGAGCTTTATCTTCCATTTTGAGATATAACTTGCGATAACTTCTTAGGAAAAGCAAGCAACCGAATATCATGTATACATTTAATGATTCGCATGCCGTAGAACACGAAAATCAACTTAATTTTGAAATCCGAGCTCTCCTTCAAAAGTTATGCATTGTTGTTAAACTGAGCTTTATCTTCCATTTTGAGATATAACTTGCGATAACTTCTTAGGAAAAGCAAGCAACCGAATATCATGTATACATTTAATGATTCGCATGCCGTAGAACACGAAAATCAACTTAATTTTGAAATCCGAGCTCTCCTTCAAAAGTTATGCATTGTTGTTAAACTGAGCTTTATCTTCCATTTTGAGATATAACTTGCGATAACTTCTTAGGAAAAGCAAGCAACCGAATATCATGTATACATTTAATGATTCGCATGCCGTAGAACACGAAAATCAACTTAATTTTGAAATCCGAGCTCTCCTTCAAAAGTTATGCATTGTTGTTAAACTGAGCTTTATCTTCCATTTTGAGATATAACTTGCGATAACTTCTTAGGAAAAGCAAGCAACCGAATATCATGTATACATTTAATGATTCGCATGCCGTAGAACACGAAAATCAACTTAATTTTGAAATCCGAGCTCTCCTTCAAAAGTTATGCATTGTTGTTAAACTGAGCTTTATCTTCCATTTTGAGATATAACTTGCGATAACTTCTTAGGAAAAGCAAGCAACCGAATATCATGTATACATTTAATGATTCGCATGCCGTAGAACACGAAAATCAACTTAATTTTGAAATCCGAGCTCTCCTTCAAAAGTTATGCATTGTTGTTAAACTGAGCTTTATCTTCCATTTTGAGATATAACTTGCGATAACTTCTTAGGAAAAGCAAGCAACCGAATATCATGTATACATTTAATGATTCGCATGCCGTAGAACACGAAAATCAACTTAATTTTGAAATCCGAGCTCTCCTTCAAAAGTTATGCATTGTTGTTAAACTGAGCTTTATCTTCCATTTTGAGATATAACTTGCGATAACTTCTTAGGAAAAGCAAGCAACCGAATATCATGTATACATTTAATGATTCGCATGCCGTAGAACACGAAAATCAACTTAATTTTGAAATCCGAGCTCTCCTTCAAAAGTTATGCATTGTTGTTAAACTGAGCTTTATCTTCCATTTTGAGATATAACTTGCGATAACTTCTTAGGAAAAGCAAGCAACCGAATATCATGTATACATTTAATGATTCGCATGCCGTAGAACACGAAAATCAACTTAATTTTGAAATCCGAGCTCTCCTTCAAAAGTTATGCATTGTTGTTAAACTGAGCTTTATCTTCCATTTTGAGATATAACTTGCGATAACTTCTTAGGAAAAGCAAGCAACCGAATATCATGTATACATTTAATGATTCGCATGCCGTAGAACACGAAAATCAACTTAATTTTGAAATCCGAGCTCTCCTTCAAAAGTTATGCATTGTTGTTAAACTGAGCTTTATCTTCCATTTTGAGATATAACTTGCGATAACTTCTTAGGAAAAGCAAGCAACCGAATATCATGTATACATTTAATGATTCGCATGCCGTAGAACACGAAAATCAACTTAATTTTGAAATCCGAGCTCTCCTTCAAAAGTTATGCATTGTTGTTAAACTGAGCTTTATCTTCCATTTTGAGATATAACTTGCGATAACTTCTTAGGAAAAGCAAGCAACCGAATATCATGTATACATTTAATGATTCGCATGCCGTAGAACACGAAAATCAACTTAATTTTGAAATCCGAGCTCTCCTTCAAAAGTTATGCATTGTTGTTAAACTGAGCTTTATCTTCCATTTTGAGATATAACTTGCGATAACTTCTTAGGAAAAGCAAGCAACCGAATATCATGTATACATTTAATGATTCGCATGCCGTAGAACACGAAAATCAACTTAATTTTGAAATCCGAGCTCTCCTTCAAAAGTTATGCATTGTTGTTAAACTGAGCTTTATCTTCCATTTTGAGATATAACTTGCGATAACTTCTTAGGAAAAGCAAGCAACCGAATATCATGTATACATTTAATGATTCGCATGCCGTAGAACACGAAAATCAACTTAATTTTGAAATCCGAGCTCTCCTTCAAAAGTTATGCATTGTTGTTAAACTGAGCTTTATCTTCCATTTTGAGATATAACTTGCGATAACTTCTTAGGAAAAGCAAGCAACCGAATATCATGTATACATTTAATGATTCGCATGCCGTAGAACACGAAAATCAACTTAATTTTGAAATCCGAGCTCTCCTTCAAAAGTTATGCATTGTTGTTAAACTGAGCTTTATCTTCCATTTTGAGATATAACTTGCGATAACTTCTTAGGAAAAGCAAGCAACCGAATATCATGTATACATTTAATGATTCGCATGCCGTAGAACACGAAAATCAACTTAATTTTGAAATCCGAGCTCTCCTTCAAAAGTTATGCATTGTTGTTAAACTGAGCTTTATCTTCCATTTTGAGATATAACTTGCGATAACTTCTTAGGAAAAGCAAGCAACCGAATATCATGTATACATTTAATGATTCGCATGCCGTAGAACACGAAAATCAACTTAATTTTGAAATCCGAGCTCTCCTTCAAAAGTTATGCATTGTTGTTAAACTGAGCTTTATCTTCCATTTTGAGATATAACTTGCGATAACTTCTTAGGAAAAGCAAGCAACCGAATATCATGTATACATTTAATGATTCGCATGCCGTAGAACACGAAAATCAACTTAATTTTGAAATCCGAGCTCTCCTTCAAAAGTTATGCATTGTTGTTAAACTGAGCTTTATCTTCCATTTTGAGATATAACTTGCGATAACTTCTTAGGAAAAGCAAGCAACCGAATATCATGTATACATTTAATGATTCGCATGCCGTAGAACACGAAAATCAACTTAATTTTGAAATCCGAGCTCTCCTTCAAAAGTTATGCATTGTTGTTAAACTGAGCTTTATCTTCCATTTTGAGATATAACTTGCGATAACTTCTTAGGAAAAGCAAGCAACCGAATATCATGTATACATTTAATGATTCGCATGCCGTAGAACACGAAAATCAACTTAATTTTGAAATCCGAGCTCTCCTTCAAAAGTTATGCATTGTTGTTAAACTGAGCTTTATCTTCCATTTTGAGATATAACTTGCGATAACTTCTTAGGAAAAGCAAGCAACCGAATATCATGTATACATTTAATGATTCGCATGCCGTAGAACACGAAAATCAACTTAATTTTGAAATCCGAGCTCTCCTTCAAAAGTTATGCATTGTTGTTAAACTGAGCTTTATCTTCCATTTTGAGATATAACTTGCGATAACTTCTTAGGAAAAGCAAGCAACCGAATATCATGTATACATTTAATGATTCGCATGCCGTAGAACACGAAAATCAACTTAATTTTGAAATCCGAGCTCTCCTTCAAAAGTTATGCATTGTTGTTAAACTGAGCTTTATCTTCCATTTTGAGATATAACTTGCGATAACTTCTTAGGAAAAGCAAGCAACCGAATATCATGTATACATTTAATGATTCGCATGCCGTAGAACACGAAAATCAACTTAATTTTGAAATCCGAGCTCTCCTTCAAAAGTTATGCATTGTTGTTAAACTGAGCTTTATCTTCCATTTTGAGATATAACTTGCGATAACTTCTTAGGAAAAGCAAGCAACCGAATATCATGTATACATTTAATGATTCGCATGCCGTAGAACACGAAAATCAACTTAATTTTGAAATCCGAGCTCTCCTTCAAAAGTTATGCATTGTTGTTAAACTGAGCTTTATCTTCCATTTTGAGATATAACTTGCGATAACTTCTTAGGAAAAGCAAGCAACCGAATATCATGTATACATTTAATGATTCGCATGCCGTAGAACACGAAAATCAACTTAATTTTGAAATCCGAGCTCTCCTTCAAAAGTTATGCATTGTTGTTAAACTGAGCTTTATCTTCCATTTTGAGATATAACTTGCGATAACTTCTTAGGAAAAGCAAGCAACCGAATATCATGTATACATTTAATGATTCGCATGCCGTAGAACACGAAAATCAACTTAATTTTGAAATCCGAGCTCTCCTTCAAAAGTTATGCATTGTTGTTAAACTGAGCTTTATCTTCCATTTTGAGATATAACTTGCGATAACTTCTTAGGAAAAGCAAGCAACCGAATATCATGTATACATTTAATGATTCGCATGCCGTAGAACACGAAAATCAACTTAATTTTGAAATCCGAGCTCTCCTTCAAAAGTTATGCATTGTTGTTAAACTGAGCTTTATCTTCCATTTTGAGATATAACTTGCGATAACTTCTTAGGAAAAGCAAGCAACCGAATATCATGTATACATTTAATGATTCGCATGCCGTAGAACACGAAAATCAACTTAATTTTGAAATCCGAGCTCTCCTTCAAAAGTTATGCATTGTTGTTAAACTGAGCTTTATCTTCCATTTTGAGATATAACTTGCGATAACTTCTTAGGAAAAGCAAGCAACCGAATATCATGTATACATTTAATGATTCGCATGCCGTAGAACACGAAAATCAACTTAATTTTGAAATCCGAGCTCTCCTTCAAAAGTTATGCATTGTTGTTAAACTGAGCTTTATCTTCCATTTTGAGATATAACTTGCGATAACTTCTTAGGAAAAGCAAGCAACCGAATATCATGTATACATTTAATGATTCGCATGCCGTAGAACACGAAAATCAACTTAATTTTGAAATCCGAGCTCTCCTTCAAAAGTTATGCATTGTTGTTAAACTGAGCTTTATCTTCCATTTTGAGATATAACTTGCGATAACTTCTTAGGAAAAGCAAGCAACCGAATATCATGTATACATTTAATGATTCGCATGCCGTAGAACACGAAAATCAACTTAATTTTGAAATCCGAGCTCTCCTTCAAAAGTTATGCATTGTTGTTAAACTGAGCTTTATCTTCCATTTTGAGATATAACTTGCGATAACTTCTTAGGAAAAGCAAGCAACCGAATATCATGTATACATTTAATGATTCGCATGCCGTAGAACACGAAAATCAACTTAATTTTGAAATCCGAGCTCTCCTTCAAAAGTTATGCATTGTTGTTAAACTGAGCTTTATCTTCCATTTTGAGATATAACTTGCGATAACTTCTTAGGAAAAGCAAGCAACCGAATATCATGTATACATTTAATGATTCGCATGCCGTAGAACACGAAAATCAACTTAATTTTGAAATCCGAGCTCTCCTTCAAAAGTTATGCATTGTTGTTAAACTGAGCTTTATCTTCCATTTTGAGATATAACTTGCGATAACTTCTTAGGAAAAGCAAGCAACCGAATATCATGTATACATTTAATGATTCGCATGCCGTAGAACACGAAAATCAACTTAATTTTGAAATCCGAGCTCTCCTTCAAAAGTTATGCATTGTTGTTAAACTGAGCTTTATCTTCCATTTTGAGATATAACTTGCGATAACTTCTTAGGAAAAGCAAGCAACCGAATATCATGTATACATTTAATGATTCGCATGCCGTAGAACACGAAAATCAACTTAATTTTGAAATCCGAGCTCTCCTTCAAAAGTTATGCATTGTTGTTAAACTGAGCTTTATCTTCCATTTTGAGATATAACTTGCGATAACTTCTTAGGAAAAGCAAGCAACCGAATATCATGTATACATTTAATGATTCGCATGCCGTAGAACACGAAAATCAACTTAATTTTGAAATCCGAGCTCTCCTTCAAAAGTTATGCATTGTTGTTAAACTGAGCTTTATCTTCCATTTTGAGATATAACTTGCGATAACTTCTTAGGAAAAGCAAGCAACCGAATATCATGTATACATTTAATGATTCGCATGCCGTAGAACACGAAAATCAACTTAATTTTGAAATCCGAGCTCTCCTTCAAAAGTTATGCATTGTTGTTAAACTGAGCTTTATCTTCCATTTTGAGATATAACTTGCGATAACTTCTTAGGAAAAGCAAGCAACCGAATATCATGTATACATTTAATGATTCGCATGCCGTAGAACACGAAAATCAACTTAATTTTGAAATCCG
>JAUCBL010001038.1:0-26576 GCA_033807585.1 Hydrophis major | reverse complement strand
CAAAGGCATTTAGAACAAGTCCATAATTTTATATGCATTTCATAAGAAAGTCTTTTGAATTATGCATGCACTTGCTGAATATTTAAGTGTAACTATTTGGCCCAAACTAGAAAGGACTTTGGAACAGTTAGCAACATTAAAAGTAGCAGAAGAGAATAACAGTTGCTTTGTTCTGTTTTCTAAACAACTAAATATACAATCAGTTAAAAATTATGATCAATATTCTAAAACTACAGAAGTAGATGGTCACTGACTTCTATATTTGTCACTTCACTTTAATTGTCTAAATTCATGTAGTTACTAACAATAGGAGACATCCACTAGTTATATCTTTCTTGTTGTATAATGACAATACACTATCTTAATACGGAATAAAAGAAAATTGCGTACAATTTGCGTACAATTTTTCTACCAAGAGCACATCTAATGAGCCACAAGATAATGTGAAGCCAGAAGATGTTTTCCTCTTCTATCTTACATCTATTCAGCAAAACAGGTTCATGTATTCAATTGTATAAAGGTCAGTCATATCACTAATTCTTGTCTTCATTATGAAGCATAAACATCTATTGACCGAGGGAACTTTTGCTTGTATAAATGCACTTACAAAAACTTTCACAAACCTGAAATCTATTTATGTATGGTGATATTTTTAGAATATGCCCAAGTCTCCCACTTACTGCAGTTAGTTATAGAAGTCAATGACTTGTCTTAGAAAAAGCATACTGTGTAGGACTGAGACAACTCAATGTAAATCTGTATATGAACCAATTTTCAGGAAAATGGTTCCATTTTTATAAAATATTCTGGTCTGTGTAGCTAGCCAGATGAATTCTGATAGACTGTAGTCCTAGAACAGAATATAAATGAAAGCAAACATAATGAGAACTTAATTTCTAATTGGTGTTCCACATTCATGCATTTATAATACAACCTATTCTGATGCTATCTATTTAATGCCTAAAATCTAAGATCCATTGTTTTTTCTGCCTTAGATATATAAAAAATGACTGGTGGATCCAATAAATGTAATTGATTAAATGTCCAGCAGAATTTATGAGTCCGATTAGGAAACAAATGTTTTACATGCAAATTATACTCTTTGCTTTGATTCATTTTGGAAATCTTTCTTTAATGTAGAAATGAAAGTGACATTTCAATACTGTTTTACCTTACTTGTATGTAAACACCAAAAAGAATAAATAAATTGGCTTAGAAAAAAGACTGCATATTAGTTTACAAAATAAACATTATCTTATTGTATAATTTGTATCTGTTTTTCTTAGGGTTTGCAAAGATATTTTTATTCAAAGTACAGCTATAAAGGAGAAATCTTTTCCCAAAATTTAGAGTATTTAAAATAGCGTGTAGTTTAGTTTGGAAAAACAAATTTAAAAGCATTAGTACATGGCAAATAAGTTGTACACAAGAAAAATTTTCTATCGTAATTAACATTAGCATAGAAACATTTGTAAGGTATCCTTCTAAGCTTTCAATTTTCTAGCTTTGTGGAACATGAGTCACTATAATTCTGCTTGGGCAATGAATTTCCACACAATTTTCCACATGCAAGCAGATGGTAATGATACTGAAGAGTTGACTTTCATGGCTACAGATGCTTGTTGCATACATAAAAATAATCTCCTGTGCTGAGATCTACAAACAAACCAGGGATGGGATTCTACCAGTTCGCACCTATTCGCTATAACCGGTTGTTAACATTCTAAGCAGTTTGGAGAACCGGTTGTTAGAAGAAATTACTGGCCTAGTCCTGTAAGGAAGGCAGGAAGGAAACATTCTGGTGTTGCTTACAGAAACTGCCTCTCCGTTAACCCTTATTACGTTCTTGGCAGGACTAGACTTCCTGTCTCAAGAATGTCTCTGGAGGTTTTTTTCCCTCCTTTGCTGGTACTTTGCTTGTGTGGAGTGACCATTAAAAGTTACAATGGCACTGAAAAAAGTGACTTATGACCCTTTTTCACACTTATGACTGTTGCAGCATCCCCACAGTCATGAAAGGCCAGGCAAGGAGATGTGTGCCTTGATGTGAGTAATGTTGAGTTGGGCACCCCCAGCCAATAATATGACCACCAAGCCATGTTCACCCAATCACATGACCACCAAGCCATGCCCACCACCTAAGCCACGCCCACAGAACCAGTTGTTAAAAATTTGAATCCCATCCCTGATATAAACCTTATACCTAAATGGAGCTTATAAAATCATCTTAATTCTGTTCTTAAACTGGCAAATTTTAAAGAAATTTTAAAAATATAGCTAGATAGAGCTACAATTATTTTCCTAAAAAGAGCCATGGTGGTGCAGTGGTTAGAATTCATGACTGTAGGCTAACTCACAGTTCACTTCAGGAGTTTGATCCTGACTGCCTCAGAATTGACTCAGCCTTCCATCCTTTTGAAGTCAGTAAAATGAGGATCTAGATTGTTGGGGAAAATATGCCGACTCTGTAAACTGCCTAGAGAGGCCTGTAAAGCACTGTGAAGCAGTATATAAGCCTAAGAACTATTGCTATTGCTAAAAAGCTATTGCAACAAAATGTAAATTATGCCTCTTCAAAAAGTATTACAAACAGCTTGCATTTTGTTAAATGGAGCAGAACATTGATGTTATATTCCCATTCTTTATTTTGTCTCTGAGATATGTAACCTGTAGTCAAAGTTGTCCTGATATTGAAATAAAAATGTATTTTCTCCTGATGGCATGAATAGTTGGAACTCTGTCATCAGATTTAATAAAGCTCTCAAACTGATTTTGGCAAAAAGAAAGCTTAACTCTTATAGAATTGGAACGCTCTATTTCCATGGTGTAGTGATGAGCCTTTTCCCTTTCACCAGAGTCTCTAGCTGAACATGTTAAGATCTCTCTTTTAGGAAATGTAACTATTTACAAAAGGAGATATATATATTTTTAAAAGTAATAGCTTTTTTCAGAAATAGCTTTGTCCAGTAATCCAAGGGTTTCCTGTTTCAACATTTTTCCAGGTAGAAAAAGTGGGAGGTGAAACCTTTATATCTCAAGTGATTGGAAAAATGATAAAACAAGTACACTGGTGAATTTATTAAAAGCGGGAGGGAGAGGGAAAAGCTTAAGAAAGAAAAATAGCAATTAAAAATGTTTCTGATGTAACATTTGAAACAGCAACATCTGCTTACAAGGTAAGTATTATAACTACTGCACTATTACTGAATTCCTGGTAAAAATAAGACTACAAAATATAAAAAGACCATAGTAAGCACTGACTCAGTTGAGGGGGTATTCATGCTTCTGCATGAATGTGCTGGGTTAGCTTGTACTGAATGGACAAAAATATTTGAGGTGATACAAGAATACTTTAAAACTGCAGAATGAAAGCAAATTTGATGAATCCCTTTTGATAGAAAGATACCACTACAAGGGGACTTCCTTTATAACATGACATAAATCATTACCATTTTTCAAGAAATAGTTTACACTATTAATTTGACATTACACACATTCTTAATTTGATATTTTATTTTTAAATACCGAAGACAATTGATAAATAACAAAATTAAAATTATAGCAGGCCAAAAAGAATTTTTTTAAAAAGATCTCTCCAAATTTCTTTTTAAAACGCTAACAAAATTTAATAGATTACAGTACCAAACGTCTAACATGTATGTTGAACATATAAACGCAGCTAGTTTACAAAAATTACCTTATAATAGTATATTATTATCACATACTAAAAGGTAGAAATAAATTACATAATAACACCATTGTATTATTATAAACTATCATAAAATCTATACCAAATAAGAACATATTGTTCACTCTTTGTTTGAAAATATTGTATTTCCAAAAGAGATAAATTGCACATTTTAAAAAGTCAGTTCTTGCAACAGAATAACAGAGTTGGAAGGGACCTCAGAGGCAGTGGTGGGATTCAGCCAGTTCACACCACTTCAGTAGAACTGGTTGTTAACTTTCTGAGCAGTTTGGTAAATTGGTTATTGGAAGAAATCATTGGGGCAGAGAACCGGTTATTAAATTATTTGAATCCCACCACTACTCAGAGGTCTTCTAGTCCAATTATAACTGATTCAGCAGATATACTCATTCTCTCATTAAGGTGCCATTCTTACCATTATGCCTCGTGTTACCTGAATTTCATGTATTTAATCCTTATTCCTTGGGGCATCTAAATATGTGGGTTTTTTTTTTTTAAATGTTTCTTTATACAATTCCTATATTTGACACTGATTATTCTTCGTGTTTATGTTTCACTTAGCTAGCTGCCTTGGGCACTTCCACTGAATAATAGCAGTGAGATATTAATCCCTATACATATATCTTTGTCTCGTTGGCATACAATTCTTAGTGATTCTTTGCACAAAGAAATTCTTTGCGTTCATTAATCATGTATTGACTTTGAAGTTAAGGGACAGACCTATTAGTTCCTGGAAAAGTGAGTTGAACAAGGGGAGCGCAAGCTTATGCAAGATGTTGCCCACAGTTTTCAAGGAAACTACCTGATGCTAACTATCTTGGACTATCTATATTATTTCCTCCTAAGATATAATTTCTAGAGTATTGCAGCTACCACACATACTTCCAACAGTGTGTTATGAAGTGAATAAACGATTTTCCATTTTGTCTCTTCTAAGAGTAGAGGAATTCAATATAATACCATCATTTTAGGAAGGAATGTACTTAGCACAGAACTTTTTTTAATAGAGCCATAAAAATGATAAAATATTTTTAAAATAACATAAATTTCACAATATATTTGCTTTAAGAATTGTGGGTGTTGCTATTTTACATATATTTTGTTCAAGGTGTAAGCAATACCCTGTTTCTCCAACAATATGGCCTCCCCCAATAGGAAGTCCCAGCATGTTTTATAGGCATGAAATGAAATTAACCCCCTCCCCCCCAAATTAAGACCTATATTAAAACATGCGAAATGGGAAGAATGGTGGGGGGGCTTGCCATTAGGAAGTACTTTTGTTGCACAGCCGGATATGGTGCTGCCTGCGTTGACCCCAAAACGAAGTGCCCTACCAACGCCGAGGTCAACATCCAAGCCATTGCCGCCCACCCACCCGAAGATGGAAGGGGGGGAATTAAGTCACCCCCAAAAAGATGGCCTAGCCATTTCTTCGGGACTCAAAAAAAAAAAAAAAAAGACCCGGCCTTATTATATGAGAAACACGGTATTAATTTGTATTCCAGCAGTTACACCTTCAGATGAGCTTATTTCTTAACACACTGCTCAAAAAAATAGATAAAGGGAACACAAAATAAGACATCCTAGATCTGAATGAATGAAATATTCTTATTAAATACTTTGTTCATGACATAGTTGAATGTGGTGACAACACAATCACACAAAAACTATCAATGGAAATCAAATTTAGCAACCCATGGAGGTCTGGATTTAGAGTTACACTCAAAATTAAAGTGGAAAAAAACACTACAGGCTGATCCAACTTTGATGTAATGTCCTTAAAATAAATCAAAATGAGGCTCAGTAGTGTGTGTGGCCTCCACGTGCCTGTATGACATCCCTACAATGTCTGGGCATGCTCCTGATGAAATGGCGGATGGTCTCCTGAGGGATCTCCTCCCACACCTGGACTAAAGCATTCCCCAACTCCTGGACAGTCTGTGGTGCAATGTGGCATTGGTGCATGGAGCGAGACATGATGTCCCAGATGTGGTCAATTGGATTCAGGTCTGGGGAACAGGCGGGCCACTCCATAGCATCAATCCCTTCATCTTGCAGGAACTGCTGACACACTCCAGCCACATGAGGTCTAGCATTGTCGTGCATTAGGAGGAACCCAGGGACAACTGCACCAGCATATCACAAGGGGTCTGAGGATCTCATCTCAGTACCTAATGGCAGTCAGGCTACCTCTGGCGAGCACATGGAGGGTTCTGCAGCCCCTTAAAGAAATACCACCCTACACCATTACTGACCCACTGCCAAACCGGTCATGCTGGAGGATGTTGCAGGCAGCAGAACGTTCTCCATGGTGTCTCCAGACTCTGTCACATCTGTCACATGTGCTCAGTGTGAACCTGCTTTCATCTGTGAAGAGCACAGGGAGCCAGTGGCGAATTTGCCAATCTTGGTGTTCTCTGGAAAATGCCAAATGTCCTGCATGGTGTTGGGCTGTAAGCACAACCTCCATCTGTGGACATCGGGCCCTCATACCATCCTCATGGAATCTGTTTCTGACCGTTTGAGCAGCCACATGCACATTTGTGGCCCGCTGGAGGTCATTTTGCAGGGCTCTGGCAGTGCTCTTCCTGTCCCTTCTTGCACAAAGGCAGAGATAGCAGTCCTGATGCTGGGTTGTTGCCCTCCTATGGCCTCCTCCACATTTCCTGACGTACTGGCCTGTCTCCTGGTCGCGCCTCCATGCTCTGGACACTACACTGACAGACACAGCAAACCTTCTTGCCACAGCTCACATTGATGTGCCATCCTGGATGAGCTGCACTACCTGAGCCACTTGTGTGGGTTTTAGACTCCGTCTTATGCTACCACTCGAGTGAAAACACTGCCAGCATTCAAAAGTGACCAAACCATCAGCCAGAAAGCATAGGAACTGAGAAGTGGTCTATGGTCACCACCTGCAGAACCACTACTTTATTGGGTATATCTTGCTAACTGCCTATGCTTTCCACCTGTTGTCTATTCCATTTGCACAACAACATGTGAAATTGATTGTCAATCAGTGTTGCTACCAAAGTGGACAGTTTGATTTCACAGAAGTGTGATTGACTTGGAGTTACATTGTATTGTTTAAGTGTTCCCTTTATTTTTTTTGAGCAGTGTATATCAATGGACTGTGGAACTTAGCTACTTCTAAATGTCCTTTTAAAGGTTTTTTTATGCCACTATTTTATAAACAAATCAAAGTGGCAAACATGCCTAATACTCTTTCCTCCTCTTATTTTCCGACAATAAACACCCTGTGAGATGAGTTGGTGAGCGAGAAAGAGACTGGCCCCAAGTCACCCAGCTGGCTTTCATGACAAGGAACCAGTTTTGCTGGTTGGCTTAGGGTCCTGAGGGGAGTGTTTACCACTGGAAGCATGATAATTGCAGTTGTTTTTATTTTGATATCTTTTTACTATTGGTAAGCAGCTCAGAGTTGCCTTATCAATGAGAAAGGTGGCAAAGAGAGGGAAGAAGGAGATTGGGAAGTTGGGAGGGAGGGGGGGAGGGAGGCTGGGAAGGAAGGAAGGAAGGAAGGAAGGAAGGAAGGAAGGAAGGAAGGAAGGAAGGACAAAATCTACATTAATCTTAACTTTATTGTACCACAAATATGCATATCATCAAGGGTGGGTTTCTACCGGTTCTGTCCACCTCTGTAGAACCGGTTGCTCTGAAGAGCAGCAGATAGAGAGCATACATTTTTATGTCCAGTTTTATGTCTGCTGCTCTTTTGGCCCACCCACCTGCTCAGGCTCTTACCTGACCTTTATTTCCTGCTTTTTTAACCACAACAGCTTTGCGTGACACAGCTGCGGTTGAAAAAGCAGGAAAAAAGTGCCTTTTCAACCTCTGTGCACCCACGCGCAGCACTGCTCAGCTGTCCAGGCAGCTAGCTGATGACGATCGCAGCAAAACATAAAATCACTGAACTGGTAGTTACACCGGTCGGATCCCACCCCTGCATATCATTCAATTCTCAGATCATGTTCTTCTAACTCCAATAACCTTCTGTTTCTCAGAATCCTCCCCTCTTTCATCCAAACTAAACAACAAGCAGCAAAGTATAATTCTGAACCAGGGAAACCGAATCTCCCTTTTTTTTTCTTTTGCATCTTATAACTGCTTCTAAAGAATATGTATTGTCTGTGAGTGTTCCTGGAAAGAAAAGCAGAAGGAAGTGTCCTTGAATTACTGAAAACTGTCCTTGCACTACCACTGACAGTGAATGGTTAGAGATGTTTATGTCTGGTTTTTTTCTTGCAACTTGGTTTAAAAAAACAACAACTGCTTTGTTAAAGATATCTGCAAGACTATTTTAGACTAATTCCTGGGATTTGTTTTTATCTATGCCTTTATTTGGAAACTTCCTTTGGACACAGAGGCAGAGGGTTCTAATGTTCGCCCCTCCTTCCCTGGTTAGTTTATGTTATATCCTCTTTTGATTACATACACTGTTGTTGTCAGTATTTTAAGACAGTCCAAACAAGAAGCAGAAAGTATCTTTATCGCAAGGTTAGAATGATAGAATCTTGCAAGTCTGAAATCACTTCTCCTATTCTTTACTTTTACGTTCCTGAAAGCTAGGGAGAGGCCCTTCTGAACTGTTTCCTTTTCCTTCTGTGGGCATGATGGTTGTCTAAGCTGCATTCCTTCTAAAGTCATTCTCAAAGACCACCACATGTCTTACTTGATCCTGGAAGGAGCTATCAAATTTCCTTCCTAAGAGTCCAAAGTCCTTTCCAAAACAATCCAAGGATCCAAATTATTGTGATCAAAGCATTTTGAAATTAAAAACAGATATTTTTAGATTGTAATAGTGGTTCTCTACTAGAATTGAGTATATAGTAAACTCTGGATTAGAATAAAATTAGATTCTTTTCTTTTTTATAATAGATTTTATTGATTTTAAAGACAAACAAAACATGACATCAAAGTATAAAACCTCCTTTCTCAAAAATTACTTATAAATTTTAACAAAGCAAATAAGGCATTATTTTTTAAAGCATAGTTCCACATCATCACATTTCCATTTAAACACATATATATCTTTTCCAATTTTCTCATTATTTCTCCCTTCACTTTTATTCAATTATATTTCTTTCTATCAAGATTTTATTAATTCTCCATCAAGCATAAACACACAAAACATGAAACCAAAATATAAAAAGATAAAACCTTCTTAATTATTATTTATACATGTCTTTTCCAAATTTCTCTCCCTTTAGTTTTATTCCTCCAAGGTTTTATTAATTCACAATCAAGACATAGCTAACCAAAACACAAAACACAAAACATAAAACTTCTTTTGAAAAGTGGCTTAGCCCCAGGTTACATCTTTTTTGACAGACCGAAATCAAGTTCGTGCTCACCTTATATACCATTCATATCTTATTAACCATTCTATATTTTCTATATAACTTCTCTCTTCTTTTCACTTTCTTAATTATATTTTGTTTATTTCATTTTATTTCAGAATCATTATATTTGTATCTTTTATCTGTTCTTTTCCAATCATCTATTTATCTCTTCTCTTTAACAAAACAATTTTCCCTGTAATCATTTTTGAGGTGTGACGCCTTTCCCTAAAGTAACACTTAAAATAATACATAATTTCTATCCTGATTCTGCTTAGTACATTCTACATGTTGCATTTTGAAAAGAAAAAGAATAATAAACTTATAATATAATTAAATATATAATTTCCATTCTAATTCTAATTCTATTAATAGTATAACTATAAATATTAATCATTTTACACATTCTCTTTAATATTTTGTTAAATATTGAAATCTATCATTATAAAACATTTTAATATTTTAATATTTTGTTAAATCTTATAATATTCCAATAGACTATTTCAAATGCAAATACTACAATACTATCTTATGTACTCTTGCAGAATCTTTCTTAAATTATACATCCTTTATCCTTTATCTCTAAAAAAAATATCTTGTTCCAGACCATGGCTTTTTTTCCCTTTTCCCCTCCCTTTCTTCTCCAGTCTGATCTTTTTGCTTCCCCCTTCTCCTAATCTCCACCTTTTTAGCTTCCCTTCTCTGTTGTGATTCTCTTTTCAATTGCTTTCTAACATTGTACCTTTTTTCACCTTATTTTTCTTTTTCTTGGTTGTTTTATTAAGTCTTAAATTCTCATTTTTCCTTCCTCTCTTCTTATTTTCTTTCTTAATCAAATTTTTTTGTCCATTAAAAATGGCTTCCTTTTCTTCTCCTTCTCCTTCTTCATCAAGTATTTGCTGGTACGTAGAAACCACCATTTCTAAAAAGTGGAAGACAGCTCCCAATGAATTCTTGCCATTTGATTCTCTTTCTTTTAACTTTTCATATTCCATTTTTAGTTGATCCAGAGATGCTGCCATTGTAAATTTAAAAAAAAACAAAAAACAACCCAGATGTTTTTAGTCTTAAGGTAATTTGCAAATGTCAAAGTTATCAAACAATCCAAACAGCCAGAAATTATTTCCTCTTCTTCTCTTTACAACTTTTTCTCCTGGGGCAAAATCCCAAATATATTTTAAAGCAGTATTATGGTTAGTTGTGGGTCTTATAATCTTCAAAAGTGTCTCCTCCAACCAGTTTTAAAAGATTTTTTTTTTTAGTCCTCTCCTTCCCACTTATAACAAAGAGCTTATTTTTACCTTAAAGCAGCAGGTTTTTCAGTGCTCATTTGCTTTCTCCAAAAGGAAGGGGAGTGAACTTTCCTTTCAGCACTTTCCCCGTTTTACAACTTTTTTTGGAAACAAATGTATCAATCCAAAAGTCAGGTTTCCAGGGTGTTTAAAAGTATCTTAATGTCCTGGTTCAGCCAAGAAAACTTTTCCTTCTGATTCTTCCTCCTGCACAGCTCTTACCCGGTTGAAGATTCCTTTGAGGCTGCCATTTCTGACAGCCGCTCCACTGCCTCAGGAAAAAGGAGTCTAGCTGGCTGGGGAAGGAGGGTGCGATATCCCCAGACCCCTGCCCGGATCTCCTCTATCTTCCGCTGCCTCTTCGGGGCAGCGACAACCCCCAAATCCAATTGGATCAGGGGTACCTCAGCGGCGAGCACAGCAGGGACCCGCAGAGAAGCGGATTCCTGCCATCACCAAAGCCTTGCAACTGGAAACCCCAGAATAAAATTAGATTCTTAGGATGGTGCTGTAGTGATCAAATTAGATAAGGTTTTATCCTGAGTGTTAGGAATAACAAGGTTACCTAACTTAGTTTGGGTAAAATAATATATATAAACTATGATTGTAAGTTAAAGTGTGTGTCACTTTAAACAGCAAAGCATATAATTTTGGGTGCGGCTGTAAAACTGCCATAAGAGGGAGCAAGAGAGCTTACTGTATTGTTGGCTTACTGAATTGCTTGCTGACAATGATGGATTGATGGTTCCCTGTTGCTGCTGCTTTTGCTGAAGAGAGAAAGGAGGTTTGAATTTCTTCATATCTCTACTGTGTTGAACATAAAAAGTCTGCACCATATAGGCCACAACATAATTTCTTTATAGAAAGACGAGGCCAAACAATACAAGCAATGGCTCGTACTATGTTGTCGGATTCAGGATTACCTGAAACTTTGTGGGGAGAAGCAATAATGTGTGGTAATCATATATTGAATAATGTTGTTAATTCAACAACAGGTGATTTACCATTCACACGGTGGCATGGTAGAAAACCTGACCTAAGCTACATGCACACATTTGGAGCACCAGCATGGGTGCATACACAACTGAGACTTAAGGGGCAACATAGGGCTAAAAGGTTATTCTTTGTAGGTTATGAATCTAATCACAGATCATACAGATTCTGGGGAAAAGGTACATCTAGCATTTACTGTAGTGCTAGTGCACAATTCCTTGAATAGGTAGGATGGGAAAAACTGGAGCAAGATTCAAGTAAGGATGTAATCATAGAAACCTACAAAAGACCAAAACAACATATCAGTAATAAGAAAAGCACAATTAAAGAGGAAGTACAGGAAGAGCACAAAGGACCAGAAGAGGAAGAAATAGATAACCAGGAACAGATAGTACATGAAAGTCCACCTGTAATGTTGTAACTATGCATCATTCATGTGATTGCAACTATGTATCATTGCAACTATGTATCATTCAAGAATCGCAACATTGTATCATTCACGTGTAATCATTAACTTCTGTCTCTCCAGTGACCCTTGCAAGGCACGTACGAGAGGCAAGGAGATAGACGTTTGTTAATAGGCTTATCCACTTTGTAAATAATCTGTCCAGGTATGCAGCTTTGTAAACATACACATCCTGATGAGATTAACATGTTTGACTTGAGCTTTTTTAATTAAATCATTTTCTTGTAAGAAAACACAATAAAAGAGTGTGTGCCAAGACATTCGGGGGGCGCTCATCATCAAGAGGAAACTTCACTTCCTGTCGTTTCTCTTCCCTTCGCTCCCTTTCATGAGCTGCCCATCAGATGCGGGATGACAGATACCGCATTCTGGTGACCCCGACGTGATTCCCTAAGGGGGATACGCAGCGACGCGCCCATATCTTATCCGCTCGATGGGAGCTGTGCATCGCCAGGCCTGAAGCGAATTGCACTTCATCGGATCTGAAACACGGTCTCGACTTTTTGTAAATATGGGTGGAAACTTTTCTCAACAGCAGACGCAGCATCTGAAGGAGTTGAGGGAGTTAGTCGCTTCTTCTTCTAAATATTCTGCTAATTTAAAGGGCTCTCCTATAAAAAAGAAACCTATTGCTACATTATTGGCTTATGTGTGGCAACATTGTCCTAATTATTCAGAGGAAGGGTCCTTAAAAATTTCCAATTGGCAAAAAATTGGTGAACATCTCCATAGTCCTCCTCGTGCACCTATTGGCATTTTGGTCACTTGGAGGAAAATTATGGAGGCTTTAAAAGTCCATTATAAAATAGAAGCAGGGAGTGTGTTTGAATCTCCCCTGCCAAGTTATGATAACTTTTCAATTTGCTCTAACTCAGGCAGAAGCTGCTGCCATTATTCAACAATGCCCCACATGTAGTAAGCAAGGACATTCCATTCCCATAGGAGTAAATCCTAGAGGATTAAAAGCTTGTGAAATTTGGCAAATGGATGTAACTCAGTATCCACCTTTTGCCCCTTGGAAATATTTGCACGTTTCAATAGATACATATTCAGGGTTTATTCTGGCTACTCCTCAAAGGGGAGAAACTGTAAAACATGTCATCAATCATTCAATTCGTACCTTTGCCTCGCTGGGACATCCAAAAGAAATAAAAACAGACAATGGATCTGCCTATACAAGTTCTGCTTTTCAGGACTTCTGTAACAGATGGGATGTAACCCACAAGTTTGGGATTCCCTACAACAGCCAGGGGCAAGCTATTGTGAAACGGGCAAACTTGTCTCTGAAAAATGCTCTTGATCGATATTCGTTGCGGGAAAAACCCCCGAACCTCCCAGCATTGCAAAATTCTCTTAATATTTGTCTTTACACTTTAAACTTTCTCAATCTGACTGGCATTCCTCCCACTTCTGCTGCTTCGCGTCATTTTTCCTCCCCCTCATCCCCACCTAACAGACCTCTGGTATATTATCGCAGATTGCCAGATCCTGCCTGGCAGGGTCCCGCTGAGCTTCTCACTTGGGGATGAGGATACGCTGTGATCTTACTGCCAGACAAAACCACTCTCTGGATCCCTGGTTGGGCAGTAAGACCCTATCATGGGAATTCCTCTGCTACATCTGTATCTTAAAACTCTTTCCTGATATTCTTGCCTATATCTTCTTTGCAATTTCTACCTTATTCGTATCCTACTTAAAGAACACTCTCCCACTCGCTCTTTTGTTCCTTCTTTACTCTTCCTATGGAAAGGAACCTTAAAATCTTTTCCTCTATTCAATCTAAAACATAGGGGGACCTAAATGTCCTTATATTTTATCATGGGTTTCCCCACCCCAACTAATATCCTTGATGAATTACCAAATTAATCTTTATTGTCATTATTGTAATTATTATCCTTTTTCTATTAATTGAATTCCCTCTTCATTTTGCAAATGTTCTACAATTAACTTGTCCATAGCCCTCTCTCCTGCTTGTCATGTTTTTATATACCCGAACTCTGATCCTGTTAACAAATGACGCTTCAAAAGAGCTGTCCATGACGATCCGCAGAAGCCTCATAGAAGAGATAATATTGCCTGGACTATAACTGACTTTCAAAAAGTTCGTTTAAGTTCTACAACCAATTTCTCTCACATAGAAAACTTCTACCCACCACTTCAATTCGATTTGGCAGACGCACCCACACAACCAGGGGATATCCTGCAATCCACACCACTGCAGGAGGAACTTTAATATCACGTCTAAAAGGAATGTATTTTATCTCTGGCAATAATTTTGTTTGGACTTGTTACAATGGTTTCATGACATGTATCCACGGGGATGAAATTGTTAAATCCAAATCATTTTTGCATTCAAGTATGGCTTGTGTGTATAACTCTGATGATTTTATATCCCTACAGGTATCCATGGAACACCCCCTCTCTTGCAAAATTGTAAAGATTTAGATCGTTATTTTTTTTAAAACAAGGGGGATTGTGTGCTATGCTTAAAAAAGAATGTTGTCTTTATGCTGATAGCAGGGGGGGGTTTCGTTTTCTAATTCGCCATGGCTTACAACCTTTTTAACTGCATTGGCAGGATCGTTAATAATCACTATATTGATTTGTATTATAGGACTTTATTGTTTTAATAGAATATTACAATTTTAAAAAAAAATTAATTATCCTCTGCTGATGTTAATGTGCTATTGCAAGCTTATGTTATATCCTCAACACCGGACGAAAAAATGTCATTGCTGAGTTACCGCTCCTTGGACAACCCTGAAGCTGACGGGTCGCACTCTTGCCTAGATGACGGGGACGGCGAACATTTCAGAAAATTGGTTCCTGTCTTCTTGGACGAGGAAGAAGACTCGTCATAAATAATAAAAACAGAGGAGATGTTGTAACTATGTATTATTCATGTGATTGCAACTATGTATCACTGCAACTATGTATCATTCAAGAATCGCAACATTGTATCATTCACGTGTAATCATTAACTTCTGTCTCTCCAGTGACCCTTGCAAGGCACGTATGAGAGGCAAGGAGATAGACGTTTGTTAATAGGCTTATCCACTTTGTAAATAATCTGTCCAGGTATGCAGCTTTGTAAACATACACATCCTGATGAGATTAACATGTTTGACTTGAGCTTTTTTAATTAAATCATTTTCTTGTAAGAAAACACAATAAAAGAGCGTGTGCCAAGACATTCGGGGCGCGCTCATCATCAAGAGGAAACTTCGCTTCCTGTCGTTTCTCTTCCCTTCGCTCCCTTTCATGAGCCGCCCATCAGATGCGGGATGGGCAGATACCGCACTGTAAGCCCTGTAATAGCTAGACTGTTCAACATGTGTAACCAGACCACCTGACAGCAAGTGTAATTGCCAGTAGTATAGTTTGCCACTACTGTTAGTAAAGTTAGTAAGTTCCAACTACTGTTGAAGAACTTAGGATGTATCCTGCAAAGGAACAGGAAAATTGGCATAGAGCAATGGAGGAAAGAATTAAATTCATGAAAAGAAATGGAAGTTTATGAAAATGCCTAAATTACCTCCAGGTGAAAAGTCCATTGGTTGTAAATGGATATTTAAGTTAAAAAACTGGTAAAAATGGGATTGTTACCCAAAAGGCTAGGTTGGTAGCTCAAGGATTTAATCAAACTGCATGTGATTATAGATGAAGTATTTGCACCAAGAGTTAAAGGCAATAACCTTGAGAGCAGCTTTAGTGTGGGCAGCTAAGAAGAACTATATCATAAATCATTTAGATGTAGAAACTGCTATCTGCATGCACCATTGCAGCACACTATATATTTAAGAAAACCAGTAGGTATAAAGGATGATGAAAAAATAATGACTGTTGGAAACTGAATAAAAGTCTCTATGGATTAAAACAATCTGGTTGTGAATGGAACCAATATATTGTAAAAGAGTTAAACAACATAGGATTTAAGGCAGGTTTAGCTGATCCATGTTTATTTAAAAGAGAGACAAATGGAATGGTATCATTATTATTGTTGTTTAGAGATGATATTACTTTAATTACTAAGACAAATAATGAAGCTACTGAGATAATATCATTATTAAGTAAGAGGATAAAATTAAAGCAATTAGGAGAAACAAGACAATATCTAGGACTGAAAATAAACAAAAACCAATAGTGGATATAAGATATCATAAGAAGATAAAATTTACCAATTGCTAAAAATGTATAAAATGGAACTTTGTAAGCCGGCAAAAACTCCATGAGTCAGGAATTTTGCCATACTGAAGCTTATCAAAATTTGATAAGACCATTTATCAATCATTAATAGGTAGTTTAACATATATAAGTAATTGGTCAAGGCAAGACATTGCCTATAGCATTAATCAATTGGCAAGATTCAATGCTGAACCCAATGAAAGACACTGGCAAGTGCTAAAGCATATATTAAGGTATCTTAAAAAGACAATGCACTATGCATTGTATTTGGAACCAAAAGATGATTTGATTTAAGTGCATATGCTGATGCAAGTTTTGCAACAGATATAAAAACTAGAAAATCAACTTCAGGTATGGCTATACTATTAGGTAAAACACTGATTGGTTGGAGGTCAATTAGACAGCAACACATAAGTATGTCCACAATGGAAGCAGAATTTTCATGTCTATCTTTATTATGTACTGATTTATTTCTGTATAAACAGTTGTTGTTAGATATGGGAGTAACTGTTAAAGATGCCATTGTAGTTTATGAGGATAATCAAGCAGCCATACGGTTGGCTACAAATATTGCTGTAAAAACAAGATCTAAGCATACTGACCTTAGATATTTGAATGTAAGACAATCTGTAAAAAAATGGTTTAATGAGATTGGAATATTGCATGACTGATGAAAACATTGCAGATGGATTTACAAAAGCCCAAGGTGCAGTCAAGCACAAAGAAAATTGTGAAAACTATGGGTTGAAATTGTAAATAGATATATATATTATTATATTACCCAAAAGGGGAGAATGTTAGGGATAACATTGGTCACCTAACTTAGTTTGGGTAAAAACAATATATAAGCTAAGTTAGTGAGTTTAAGTGTGTGTATCACTTTAACTGTTAAAACATGTATTTTGGGTGCAGTTGTAAAATCACCATAAGAGGGAGCAAGAGAGCTCACTGTTAGCTGGTTTTTACTGTAGCAGCTGACAATGTTGGACTGATGGTGATAACTGTGCGTGTTTTCCCTGCTGTTGCTGAAACGAAGAAAAGGGGTTTGATTTTCTTCATATCTCTGACTGCAAAAGAGATATATTGCTGGACTGATTATTTGTAAGTTTACTGATCTCTATTTCAACACTGGACTTTGCAACTGATTAATACCTGGATGGACTGAACTAGTTTATGACATATGGACTGTTTTGACTATGCTATAACTCTTGCTGGAATAAAAAACTATTTAACTGGCACAGTGTATCTGTCTTACTGAGTGTAAACTACAACAACGTTTATCTCACATAATTTGCCTGCCTGCTAGACTGCCGTTGCACATTCTGCGAGGGTGTGTATCCCTAACAGTCCCCAACCACTGGGCCCTGGACTGGTACCAATCCGTGGATCATTTTTTACCGGGCTGCAAAGAAGTGGGCGCCGCCATCTTGTTTTGATGGCGCTTGAGAAAGTGTTTCCGGGTGAGCTTGTTGGTCATCAGTTGGAAAGTGGCATTTGGGTGCTGAAGGAATCCTCATACCTTAGTTTCGTCAAGGGGGGTTGGCTTTGAACAAAGAGCCATCCCGATGGCAGTGGAGTCTTGCGTTAGGAGGAGATTAAGAAAGAGCCCAAAAAGCTCATCGACAAAGGTACAAAGGAGGAGTTGAAAGTGGCAGGGAGAGGCGGGGGACAGTTGCCTGGCCAGTTGCTCGGCTCACCTTGCCTTGGTCATGTGTGCTGATGCCGGTACCAGTCCGTGGTTCATTTTGTGATGCTCGTACTGGGCCGTGGGACAAAAAAGGTTGGGGGCCACTGCTCTAAACTAGGTCCTTGCAGAATGAATGAAACCACTGTTGATACTGACATTAGTAGAAAAAGGGTAGTATTATTGAATAAGGTAATATTGAACAACTTATAGGCTACAATCCCTCAATGGCTAAGAAGAATATTTAGTATTTACATTGCAGCTTTCTCAAGTTCATAGTGTTTAAAAATATTTTAAAAATAGTTGAACCTATTATTATGTTTTATAGATAAGGAATCAGAAGAAGTAAACATAAAAAGGACAAGATCAAATCATGAGCAAAATACAAAGCAAACATTGGATAGTCCAGAAATGGTCTGCAAACATATAGATTAACCCTAGATGGTAGGGATGGTTTACTTTGCTGCCAGCAAAAGATCATATGGATTTTTTTAGGCAAGGATTTTTCTCTTATCCTTTTGAAAGGAGAAGGAAAAATAAGCACACTATTCCTGAATGTAATTGGGAAACTTCCAAAGCCTATGGGACATCTACTTCCAAGAAGTGTTGTTCCTTGAAACCAAGGAAGACATGAAACCATGGAAGAGGTGATTGTAACAGTAATAGTAGCGTTCCCTCTCTAGATCCTTCTCTAGACCCATCTCTATATCCTGCCTTCATTCAGTACCACTATTCTCCTGAAAATTTTGTTGGGACATGCACTTGGATTACAAAAAAGTGGACTTAATGAATTTCCCTTTTTTTTTTACAGCCTAGATAAAAGCCACTACATCTCTCTCTCTCTCTCTCTCTCCCCCTCCCTCCCACCCCTCTCTCTCTTCTTACGTTTTCACAGGTATTTATATGTATGGTATTTAGGTTTCTTTGGGTATTTTCCCACGTCTTAATAGTTGTGCTTTTAAAGTTATAGCGACATTTTGACAGAATCTTATCTGCCATCCTCAGACTTGTGTATTGGGTTTTTTCTTAATCGTGTGTGTCAGGCTTTGGCAGCTGTTTCTGTTTGAATTTGATGCTGGCTTAATGCTTTATTTGAATGTTTTTTTCTTTATCCTGATTGGCTGGGAGTCTAGGTCTGTTTATTGGTCTTCAAGATGCTGTGTTCTTGATTAGCTGGCAACATTGTGTTTTGTGTATTGGGGATTTTCAGCGCAGCTTGGTTTCTTGTGAATGGCCTACAACTGTTTATTAGGAAGCTAGGTTTTATTTGGGTAGCTGGCTGGGGCGTGTTTGGGTTGGAGCTATTGGGGGGCTCTGTTTGTGTTCAGGTGTTCGTTTGGATTGTGGTATAGAGATTTTTTTGTTTGTGAGTGCAGGCTTCCAGATGATTGATAGTCTGGTGGAGTCATCTCTTCTAGTCATACTATTAGGTCTTTTTTCAATCTCTAGGGCTTCTCTGATGATTCTGTAGCTGGGGTTTTCTATAGTAGCTAGGGTTTTGGTACCATTGAAGTTGATGCTATGACCTGTGGCTTTCATATGTTGCACTAGTGAGGAAGTGTGTTCCAGCTTTTTTACTGCATTCTTGTGTTCTTCAAGGCGGGTACTTATCCTTCTATTGGTTTGTCCTATGTATGTGGCAGGACATGATGCGCAGGGTACTTCATATATGCCTTGGTTTTCTAGGTCAATTTTAGATATATATAACAAAAGCCTGTTAAAAAACCTTAAAAGTCAACCAATGTTGAGACATTTGGGCTCTTAAAAGACTGAGTTCCAAAGATCTAGGGTTTTTTGCAATGAATCCTGCCAGACTATATCAAAAGTTTATTCAGGTACAATCTGACCCTAATCTATCTGTCATTGTCAGGACTTTGAAATGCATCACAATACTGAACTGACGGTACTTAATCTAATCTGGCCATAATGAATTTTCTGCTTGCCTAAGATCTGAAAAAAATATTTAAGTCATCATTGTTGTGTATATATATAAGTAATAAAGTGTGGGCTTGGAGTAGGTGCGGGGTTCTGGCCCTGCACTTCTGATTGGCTGTTAAGCGGCCGTACCGGATTGGCCCGTTCCGGGGAATCTGGTTGGTCCTTAACAGAGAGTTCCTGTCAGTCATAAAAGCTAGCGTTCCTAGCCTGTTATTGGTTAAAACGTTACAAGGGTTGCCTATATAAGGCGAGGGTTACTGTTGTTTTATTGAGAAGTCACTATGTAAATAAAGAGCTGAAGTTCACCGTTCAGAGGCTTGTCTCCATTCCTCCTCACCCATTCTCAAACTTAACACTGGCGACGAGGATGGGATTTGGAGACATCTGAACCAACGAAACTTCGAAGAACACTGAGCACGTGACAGACGACGCCAACAACGGAACCATGTCCGGCAGCATCGTACCACCCGCTCCATTCAATCCAACCCAAGAGGACTGGGAGTCCTACATGGATCGTTTCCAAATGTTCCTAGAGATGAACAATTTGAAGGATGCCACACCAGGAAAGAAACGGGCGGTGTTCCTAATGCATTGCGGTCCAATTGTATTTAAGATGACTAAAGCACTAGCCAAACCCCGAGAAGCAAAGGCGATGGATTGGAACGACCTTGAACCTCTTCTGTGAGGTCACTATGCCCCAACTGTGCCTACGCTGGTGAGACGGCACGAATTTTTTCAGATGAACCAGCGAAAGGGAGAAAGCGTGACCGACTTCATAGCAGACCTCCGAAATTTGGGAGGCCTCTGCGAATTCGCTGATTTAGAAGAGGCACTACGAGATCGCTTAGTCCTGGGATTAGATGCACCAGGCGTGCAAAGCAAGCTGATGGCAAAAGGAGACATCAGCCTTGCCGACGCCATCGCCGACGCCACGGCAGCAGAAGCGACCAAGAAGTCGGCTGCACAACTACGGCGGAACCGCACTCTGGTACCACCACTGGCCAGCAAAATCTCACCTAGTTCAGAAGGGCAGCTGGCAACAACGTACCACGAAGACCTCTCTTCGTCATCAGACAGCAACGAAGAAGGGGTCTATCGACTGCGGTCTGACCGGGAGCCTTACCCGAAGCCCTTACGCCCTTGTGCTGGTTGTGGAGCCAACCATGCCATATCTGAATGCAAATTCCGTGACACACTCTGCCACGAGTGCGGGAAATGAGGTCACATCGGACGGGTCTGCTGCAACTTGCCAGGACCCAGCCAGGCCTCAAAAGGGGCTAACTATCGCCAATCGACAGGAAACCATCCTGTACGGCGAGCCAGTAAACCACTCCTACAGAAAGCGAGCTTTGCAGAGAGAAGAGGCTCACCATACTATCACTATCGGTCATGCCTCAGCCTTAGACACTAAGAAAATCCGAGTCACGGTAGCCATCGAGAACCAGCCTTGCCACATAGAGGTCGACTCGGGATCATCCCTATTGATGGTGTCGTGGAAGACACTCAAGCAACTCATCCCCACAATGCAATGCCAAGATCTACGGTTCCAACGCCTCATCCTCAAGGACTACCAGGGGAATCGAATCCCCGTCGTCAGGTCCTGCCGAGTCCGAGTCTCCTTCAAGAAGCACACAGCGTACTTACCTTTAACGGTCATCGATAGAGATAGGCCTAGCCTACTGGGCCTCCAATGGTCCGCGCCACTCGGCATTGAAGTGGCTGGCGTAAACCGAGTCGGTGGCTGTGACTGGGAGGAAGACCTTATATCTGAGTTCGGGGACGCCTTCGCGGACAGCTTAGGCGAGTACAAAGGGACCCCGATCTCATTCAGCTTAGATCCAAAAATAGCTCCCATTCGTTTGAAACCCCGTCGAGTTCCGTTCGCTTTAAAACCGAAAATCGACGAACAACTCGACAAACTGATAGCTCAGGGGGTGTTGAAGCCCATTGATCACTCCCCTTGGGAAACCCCTATTGTAACACCCATCAAGCCAGATGGGTCAATCCGAATTTGTGGGGACTACCAGGCCACTTTGAACCACGCCCTGCAGCAGAACGTATATCCAGTCCCGGTGGTGCAGCACCTCCTTCATTCCCTGGGGGGCAGGAAAGTTTTTGCTAAATTGGATTTAGCTCAAGCATATCAACAATTACCAGTGGATGAAAAAACAGCACAGGCCAAACTATTGTGACGCACTGTGGTGCCTTTAAATGTACCTGGATGCAATTCGGAGTTAGTGTTGCCCCGGGGATCTTCCAGAGCCTTATGGAAAGGTTATTGCAAGGAATTAAGGGCGTGGTCCCTTATTTTGACGATGTTTTAATAGCAGCCCCTACAAAAATTTTTTTACAAGACCGGTTAAAATTAGTCCTAAAAAAATTCCAAGAAGCCGGTCTTAGGGTTAAAAAAAACAAATGTAAATTATGTACTGACAGTGTTGAGTTTCTGGGGTACCTGATTGATAGCCAGGGCATTCACCTACTGAGAGTAAGTTAAAGGCGATCAAAAATGCCCCCAGGCCACGAAACAAGGCCGATCTCCAGGTGTTCCTAAGCCTCATCAATTTCTATAATGTATTTTTACCGCACAAAGCAACCGTCGCTGAACTGTTACACTGATTGTTAGATAAAAAAACAATGTGGTTTTGGGGTCACCGCGAAGAACAGGCATTCCAAAAGGTTAAAAAACTGCTCACATCTGACTCTGTACTCATGCAGTATAACGAGACTTTGCCGTTAGTTATAACCTGCGATGCATCACCTTTTGGCATGGGCGCCATTTTGAGCCACGTGCTGTCTAATGGAAATGAAGCCCCTGTTGCATATTTTTCAAAGACTCTTTCGAAAACAGAGTGGAACTATGGACAAATTGATAAAGAAGCCCTCGCAATCGTCTCAGCTGTGAAAAAATTTCACGAATACGTGTATGGCAGGGTTTTTACCATTGTGACTGACCACAAACCCTTGCTAGGGATAATAGCCAGGGATAAGCTGACTCCCTACATATTATCCCCTAGGATGACCCGATGGTCAGAATTCTTAGCTGCTTATAATTATCGGTTGCAATATCGGCCGGGGAAAGCCATTTCCCATGCCGACGCATTGAACCGAGCACCGCTTCCTGAGTCTCTCAACGATCCAGCACTAACGGTAACCACGTTGCAAATTGAGGCACTCAACTCGCCGCCACTGACTGCACGAGACATCGTGAGAGAAACCAAGCGCGACCACACCCTAGCACGAATCCTGGGTTGGGTAGAACGTGGGTGGCCATTGGACCAAGTATCAGATGACTTCACACCGTTCAAGTCTAGGCAGACTGAACTCTTCTCTCAGAAGGGCTGTATCATCTGGGGCGATAGAGTCGTTATCCCAGAGTGGCTCCATAAAACGTTGCTGAGAACGTTGCACGAGGGCCACCCCGGCATCGTGCGAGTGAAAGCACTTGCACGAAGCTACGCATGGTGGCCGGGCATTGACAAGCAAATCAAACAGTGGGTTAAAGCTTGCCCCCAGTGCCAAGAAGTCAGCAACGCCCCACCAAAAGCCATGCCTACTGAATGGGAGACACCTCGCGGACCCTGGTCCCGAATTCACCTGGATTTCGTGGGACCAACCAAGGGCCATACTTTTCTGCTTACAGTCGATGCCTACTCAAATTGGCTCGAAATTCATCGTATGACGACTACGACCTCCGAGGCAGTCATCAAGGTTCTCAACAGACTCTTTGCAACCCATGGACTACCAGACGTCCTGGTGTCCGATAACGTGCCACAGTTTACTGCACTAGTGTTCGAGCAGTATCTTGCTGATCGCGGCATCCGCCATGCGCTCACCTCACCTGTGCATCCTGCGACCAATGGCCGAGCAGAACGCATGGTCCAATTTGTGAAGAGAAACTTGCAAAAAGTAGATTACGACAACATTGATGACAAGGTCAATCAAATCCTCTTCTTGCAACACATCACCCCACATAGCGTCACTGGCAGAACTCCCGCCGAACTGCTTATGGGACGAAAGCTCCGCTCCCACCTTGACCGGTTGCACCCTGCTTATGAACCGGAGAAACCACTAGGATCCAGCGGCCGCTGTCGCACCTTCCAGGTAGGAGACCTCGTGTATGCAAAGAACTTATCGGGCGACCCGTTGTGGATGGAAGCGACAGTAGTACGTATAACCGGCCCCAGATTCTACCTTGTGCAATGCTTGACAATAAACTTTGGAAACGGCATATCGACCAATTAAGGTCACGACTTGCAGCAGCCAGTCCGCAACTCCCCTACGACCAAACTGAGGGGGGGGGAGGTACGGAAGATGTGGAAATCCTAGAGAACCCGCTCGAAGGAAACGACGATTTAAATGTAACTCAAGAAGCGGAGCTGGAGGGAGAAACGTTTGCGCCTCAGGGAATTGCGGAAAATGTGGGAAATGACTTGGAAGTGAACTCTGAACCAGAGGCAGCCCCACCACCAAGCGGCGATCTACCTCAGCTGGATTGCAACCAGCCAATACAAAGGAAATCCAAAAGACTAAAAAAACAACCGTCCTATTTAAGGGACTATGACTTGGACTAAGGAACCAGGGGGAAGGGGTGTTGTGTATGTATATAAGTAATAAAGTGTGAGCTTGGAGTAGGTGCGGGGTTGTGGCCCTGCACTTCTGATTGGCTGTTAAGCAGCTGTACCGGATTGGCCCGTTCCGGGGAATCCGATTGGCCCTTAACAGAGAGTTCCTATTGGTCATAAAAGCTAGCATTCCTAGCCTGTTATTGGTTAAAACATTACAAGGGTTGCCTATATAAGGCGAGGGTTACTGTTGTTTTATTGAGAAGTCACTATGTAAATAAAGAGCTGAAGTTCACCGTTCAGAGGCTTGTCTCCATTCCTCCTCACCCATTCTCAAACTTAACAATCATATATGCTTCATTTTAATATTATTAACCATTCTGATCCTAATTTAAAAATGTAAGAATAGCATTGCCCTATTCCTTAAGGCTATGCTTAATTTGGAGTTGGTTTATTAAATTAAACATAGTTACTACAATGGAGTTCCTTTGGAAATCTAATATGAAATATGCAAGTTCTTTTCTTTTCATGCACTGAGTCAATATATAATGAGTTAGACAAAACAATAGGCTTTGAACCACCCGAGAGTCATAAGTTTTTAAGTATAAATAATATAATATATCTACTCTGGTCTGGAGTGCCAGTTCTTCAATTTCTGAAAATCGTTGGTTTTTCTCTGGGTTTTCATCAATACACAAGAGAGGAAAATGATTATTTTCTATCTCTTTTATTTGCATAGCCAGATCATATAATGATTACATATTGATTTCTGATTTATAGAGGGGCAACTCAAAGTTGTAAATATCTGGGCTTCAAGATATCAGGACGTAGGGCAACTGCAATTTTGTTTTTGTATGTACACATGCAGAATATCTGTTTTCACAGAAACCACATTTATGCTCTTCCATTGTCATACAAATTAACATGGCCTTGACTTGTTTTTCAATCAATCAATTAATCAGGATTTGATGATTTTATTCTGGGAATCAGACTGGAATCTCAGGGTATAAAATGATAATCAGTTCTGTCCTTCAAGGGAATCTAACTAGCTTGCTGTTCATGTGCCTGAGCTACTTTCCTATTTGGGGAAACTTGCTGGTTACATTACATTCCAGAATACATGAAATATTCAGACTGTGACCCACCACAAGCCTGCATCTTTGATTATTTAATACACACTCAAAAAACCCAGCAAAGTTCATTTCATTAAACAAGTTAAATATTCCACATTAGAAGTGAAATTGTGCCACATTCAGCCTGATCCTCAGTTGCTGATAGTTGTCATGGTGCAAATTTTTGTGGAGTTAGCTTGGAAAAGTATCATCCTAGAACAATAAATCAAGCTAGCTTTAAATTCTCATTTTCCCACCTTTTCTTCAAGTAAAATAATATTGACTCTTTATTGGAAGCAGACAGTGGGGCCTCTTCATTGTTAACATTTTCAGTTTCAGTTCAATCATTCCTACAAACTAACCAGTTCCTGCTGTTCTGTATTATTTATTTTGTTGCTGTGAATACCGAGAGTTATGGCCAACATTCTTCACATATTGATATACGTTCCGAGAGTTTGGAGGGAAACCATTCATCTGCTTTGCTTCTCTCTAAGCCTGGATTTCCTTGATTGCAAAGTAAGATAAACCTGCTATCTTGACTTTAAATACCCTGGGAAGGAATGCACATTTTCTTTTTCTCTCTCTTCCGTCCTTTCTCTAGCATGAAACACACACACACACACACACACACACACACCTATCCCAACCCCCAGTTTCCTATTGATGGGCTGGCAACGTCCATATTTGTTTTCCTGGCAGGCTGAGAGTTTTACAGCTGAAGATTAAGGAATCTTTGAAGTCTCTTGGGGAATATAATTTCATCCCCTTTGCTTTTGGGTCAGAAAGGTAGAGATTGATCTGTGGAGTTCATTCCCCTTGATGGGAGGATGTTCTCCCACCAATTAACAACAGCAAGCCTGGTGAGCATGCTGGCTCCCTCAGAGCATTCTAGGAAAGGAGCTTTTATTTTATGGTTTCTATTTATGGAGATGGAAGAGAAAGAGGTGGCTGTTGTACATGGTCCTAAAAAGAGATAAGTAAGAAAGTCAAACAGCCATCATGGCTGATGGGACAGTGGAAAAAGTAATGGATACATAAAGTTAAAGAAAGGAAAAGGGAATTGGAGAAGCTCTTCCTGCAAAGAAAACATAATAAATCTAGGAGCTACACATAACCCTGAGCATTTTATGACCAGAAGCAAGCATGAGGGAATGACTCGAATGTAACTAAAGCTATTAATTACCTGACTACGATCAAAACCTAAGTAAAGCAAGTATATTTATGATGCACCTTAGAAGGGTTGCTTCAACTTTCTGCTTTTTTTATTAATTGGTT
>JAUCBL010001036.1:0-26593 GCA_033807585.1 Hydrophis major | reverse complement strand
TTCCGCCTTCCTTTCCTTTCCTTTCCTTCCTTGACCCTTTCCTTTCCTTTCCCTTTCCTTTCCCTTTCCTTTCCTTTCCTTTCCTTCCTTTTCCTTTCCCGATTCCTTTCCTTTCCTTCCTTTCCCTTTCTTTCCTTTTCCTTTCCTTTTCCTTTCCTTTTCTTTTCCTTTCCTTTCCTTTTCCTTTCCTTTCTCCTTTTCCTTTCCTTTTCCTTTCCTTTCCTTATCCTTTCCTTTCCTTTCCTTTCCTTTTCCTTTCCTTTCTTTCTTTTCCTTTCCTTTCCTTTCCTTTCCCTTTCCCTTCCTTTTCCTTTCTTTTCCCCTTTCCTTTTCCTTTCCTTTCCTTTTCCTTTCCTTTTCTTTTCTTTTTCTTTCCTTTTCCTTTCCTTTCTTTTCCCTTCCCCTTTCCTTTCCTTTCCTTTCCTTTTCCTTTTCCTTTCTTTCCTTTTCCTTTTCCTTTTCCTTTCCTTTCCTTTTCCTTTCTTTTCCCCTTTCCTTTCCTTTCCTTTTCCTTTTCCTTTTCCTTTCTTTTCCTTTCCTTTCCTTTCCTTTTCCTTTCCTTTCCTTTTCCTTTCTTTTCCCCTTTCCTTTCCTTTCCTTTTCCTTTTCCTTTTCCTTTCCTTTTCCCTTTCCTTTCCTTTTCCTTTCCTTTCCTTTCCTTTTCCTTCCTTTCCTTTTCCTTTCTTTTCCCCTTTCCTTTCCTTTTCTTTTCCTTTCCTTTTCCTTTCTTTTCCCCTTTCCTTTCTTTTCCCCTTTCCTTTCCTTTCCTTTTCCTTTTCCTTTTCCTTTCCTTTTCCTTTCCTTTCCTTTTCCTTTCCTTTCCTTTTCCTTTCTTTTCCCCTTTCCTTTCCTTTTCCTTTCCTTTCCTTTCCTTTCCTTTCCTTTCCTTTCCTTTCCTTTCCTTTCCTTTCCTTTCCTTTCCTTTCCTTTCCTTTCCTTTCCTTTTCCTTTCCTTTCCTTTCCTTTCCTTTTCCTTTCCTTTCCTTTCCTTTTCCTTTCCTTTCCTTTTCCTTTCTTTTCCCCTTTCCTTTCCTTTCCTTTCCTTTTCCTTTCCTTTCCTTTCCTTTTCCTTTCCTTTCCTTTTCCTTTCTTTTCCCCTTTCCTTTCCTTTCCTTTTCTTTTCCTTTTCCTTTCCTTTCCTTTTCCTTTCTTTTCCCCTTTCCTTTCCTTTCCTTTTCCTTTCCTTTTCCTTTCCTTTCCTTTTTCTTTCCTTTTTCTTTCCCCTTTCCTTTCCTTTCCTTTCCTTTCCTTTCCTTTCCTTTCCTTTCCTTTCCTTTCCTTTCCTTTTCCTTTTCCTTTTCCTTTCCCCTTTCCTTTCCTTTCCTTTCCTTCCCCTCCCTTCCCTTTCTTTTCCTTCCCTTTCATCTTCCCTTCCTTTCTTCCTTTCTCTCTTTTGTCATCTACCTAGTTTATTGGACTCCTGCCTGTATTATTTTTACAAATACCTTGAGGCATGTATTCAATACCCTTTCCTCCTCCAATTTCCGCACAAAAATAGCCCTGTGGGGTGAAGTGAGCTGAGCTGAGCTAAGAGAAAGTCACTGGCCCCAAGTCACCCCCGCCGTCTTTCATGCCTCAGGCGGAAGTGGAACGCCCCATCCCCTGATGCTTGGCTGCTTGGCTCCGAGTCACCTAGCCATCTTTCATGCCTAAGGCAAGACTAGAACTCCCACTTTCCTGGTGATTGGCCCAAGTTACCCTGCTGGTTTTCATGGCGGGGGCAGAACTAGAACTCCTGTCTCTGGGTGATTGTCCCCCAAAGCCCCCCGATTAGGAGGGGGCCCTCGTTCTCTTGTCTTCCCTGTCCTTTCTGCCCAGACTCGTCTGCGTCCATCCTCTCTCTTTGAGGCCCACCCCGGCTCTTTGCCCGAACTCCTCACCCAGGCTTCCTGTCCTCCGTCAGGCCGCCTGCCCCCACTCTGCCTTTCCTCTCTGGGCAGGGTCTCCTGGGATCGCAAAGGCAGCCCAGGAGCACAAAAGAAAAAATTAAAAAGAAAAGAAAAAAGAAAAAGGCCCACACTCAGCAATGTGCCCGAGACTCTCCCGGGGTCCGTGCGAGCCCCCCGAACGAGCCTCTGGCTGATAAACGATGCTCATATCCCATTCAGATATGATGCCAGCAGTTTCTTTTGTGGTCTGCCTTCCATTGCGGTAGTAAAGTTTTTAATTAGGAAAGCTAATGAGATCGATTAGTCATTAGGCCTGACCTCTGGATCTCGGGCGAGGAGGCATATGGTGTGCGCCGGCCTGATAACGGGGAACGCCGGGGCATTGTTTTGTAATAAAAGCGGAGAGCCGTTTGAGTTGAGTGAAACGTGCCAGGGGGAATACATCACGGCCCGAGGGGTGTGTGTGTGTCTGTGTGTGTGTGCGTGTGTGTGTGTGTGTGTGTGTGTAGGAAACATCCCAACCCCGGGAGCCTGTAATGAAGGGAATTAAAGCAACGTCCGATCTTAAATAACTTGATTATCTACACAAAAGCTCTCCGCCAGAAGGCAGAATGGAAATCAGAGCACCTGACAGATGGAGCCTTCCATGCAGGGATGGGATTCAAAATTTATAACAACTGGTTTTGTGGGAGTGGCTTAGGTGGTGGGCGTGGCTTAGGTGGTGGGCGTGGCTTAGGTGGTGGGAGTGGCTTAGTCATGTGACTTGGTGGTCATGTTATTGGCTGGGCGTGGCCAATTCAACATCACTCATATTCAGGCACGCATCTCCTCGCCTGGCCTCTCATGACTGTGGGGATGCAGCAACAGTCGTAAGTGTGAAAAATAGTCATAAGTCACGTTTTCAGTGCCATTGTAACTTTGAATGGTCACTCCACACAAACCAGCAAAGGAGGGGAAAAAAAACTCCAGAGAGGTTCCTGAAACGGGAAGTCTAGTCCTGCCAAGAATGTAATAAGGGCTAACGGAGAGGCAGTTTCTGTAAGCAACACCAGAATGTTTCCTTCCTGCCTTCCTTACAGGATTAGCCCAGTAATTTCTTCTAACAACCAGTTCTCCAAACTGCTTAGAAGGTTAACAACCGGTTCTAGCGAATAGGTGCAAACGTGTAGAATCCCACCCCTGCTTCCATGCCAGGCGTTGCACTGTGGCCTTGGTCATGCGGGCCCTCCAGAAGAAAAGTGGGAAGCCCAGGAGGGCTTCCCCCAGATTGGGGGCAGGGGTTGGCGGGTTTTTCCAGGTGGGATCCCAAAAGGTCTCCTTCCTGCTGGATCTCCTTCCACCTGGACCTCTCTGGAATGGAGTTCCTGGGCCTTGGCTGGCAATGGAGAGAGAGGATGGGGCTGATAGAGTCTGTGAATCACTCCAGGTAGTTTTCAACTTATGGCCGTTCGTTTAGAAAATAAAACCTATGAAAAATGGTTGCAGGAAGCGGGTATGTCTAGTTGAAGGAAAAGAAGGACCAGGAGGGACATGAGAGCAGTCTTTGAGGGGCTGCCACTAAGAAGAAGGAGTCAAGCTATTCTCCAAAGCACCTGAAAAGCAATAAATGGAAATTAAGCAGCCTGGAACTAAGGAGAAAGTTCCTAATAGTGAGGACCATTAACCAGGGGAACCGCTTGCCTCCAGAAGTGGACAAGGTTGGAGACCCCTGTTCTAGAACATTCAGCGGACACAAAAAAATGTAATATAGGAAGTCCTTGACTTATAACAGTTTGCTTAGTGACCATTTGAAGATACAATGGCACTGGAAAAGCAGCTTATGGCTGTTTTTGCAGCAGCCCCAATGGTCACGTGATTGAAGTATTTGACTCTTGGCAACTGGTTCATATTTAAGACGGTCGCAGTGTCCTCGGGGGTCACGGTTTTTTTTAACCCTTTGGTGACCTTCTGACAAGCAAAAGTCCATGGGGCAATCCAGATTTGCTTAACGACCAGGTTCCTAACTTAACGGCTGCAGTGATTCCCTTTCACAACGCTGGCAAAGAAGGTGGTAAAATGGCACCAAATTCACTTCATCGCTGTCTTTCCTAGCAAGCAGAGGTGGGATCCTCCCGGTTCGGCCCGGTTCCATAGAACCGGTAGCTCTGAAGAGCAGCCGGCAGCACACCGGTTTGGTGGTCTGCTGCTGTGTTTGGCCCAGCCGCTCACCGGGACTCTTGGCTGTCCTTGATTTCCTGCTTTTTCAATCTCAGCTGCTTTGCGCGGGACAGCGGAGGTTGGAAAAGCAGGAAAGAAGAGGATTTTCAAACGCTGCGCAACTTGCGGCGCGCTCGACAGCTGTCTAGGCGGCACAGCTGATGTTCTTTGGGAAATGGTCTACACACGTGCGCCAAACGCCCTCTCACCAAGGGTGGGAATTCTACCTGCCGGAGAACCGGCAAATCACACCACTGGCTGGCCCCGCCCTGCCCCGCCCATTCACTCCTTCCCCTGTCATGGGCGCCATCAAACTTGCCTGCTAAGTTGCTATTTTTCCTTTTTCTTTCTTCCCAACCATCAGCTGTTCTGCTGTGCCGGGAGATTTAGATTAGCTGCAAAGCAGGAAATCGTTGCCCTTTCTTGCTTTCTAGCTCATCCAAAAGCAGAGCTGAGCCTTCCTTAGGACCGAAGCTTCTATTTTTCAGACGTTTGGTGACCCAGTTAGGTGACATCATCAGTGCTAGAAGGGAGTGCCGTTTGCAAGGAGGAGGAGGAAGCGGAGATGTACTTAGAAGGAGGACTGTGGGGTCCTTGATACTCTTGGAGCATCTGGAAGTTTCCTTGCAGATGTTTCATGACCCTACTAGGTAACATCATCAGCGCTAGAAGGGAGGAGGAAAACTGGGAGTCCTTAGTGCTGTCTCAGCTTGGTGGCTTCCTTGGAGAAGTTTCGTGACCCAACTCAGTAACATCAGTGGTTCCTTTCCTTCTTTCCTTCCTTCCTTCTTTCCTTCCTTCCTTCCTTCCCTTCCTTTCCCTTCCCTTCCCTTCCCTTCCCTCCCTTCCTCTCTTCCTCCCTCCCTTCCCTTCCCTTCCCTTCCCTTCCCTCCCTTCCCTCCCTCCCTCCCTCTCTTCCTCCCTCCCTTCCCTTCCCTTCCCTTCCCTCCCTTCCTCCCTCCCCTTCCCTTTCCTTCCCTCCCTCCCTCCCTCCCTCCCTCCCCTTCCTTTCCCTTCCCTTCCCTTCCCTTCCCTCCCTCCCTCCCTCTCTTCCTTGTTCCCTCCCTTCCCTTCCCTCCCTCTCTTCCTCTCTCCCTCCCTTCCCTTCCCTCCCCTTCCCTCCCTTCCTCCCTTCCTTTCCTCCCTCCCTCCCTCCCTCTCTTCCTTGTTCCCTCCCTTCCCTTCCCTCCCTCCCCTCCCTTTCCCTTCCCTTCCCTTCCCTTCCCTCCCTCCCTCCCTCCCTCCCCTTCTCTTCCCTCCCTTCCTCCCTCCCCTCCCCTTCCCTTCCCTTCCCTTCCCTTCCCTTCCCTCCCTCCCTCCCCTTCCTTTCCCTTCCCTTCCCTTCCCTTCCCTCCCTCCCTCCCTCCCTCTCTTCCTTGTTCCCTCCCTTCCCTTCCCTCCCTCTCTTCCTTGCTCCCTCCCTTCCCTTCCCTTCCTCCCTTCCTTCCCTCCCTCCCTCCGCAACCATTTCATCTGTTTTAGAAGGAAGTGGTGGTGTCTGATGATGTCACCTGGCTGGGTTGGGGTGTTGCTTTTTTGGTCAGGTGTGACGTTAAGCTTATTTTAAAAAAACAAAAACAAAACAATGGGAGTATTTGGAGCTTTACACAGATGTGGAAGCAAACGAACGCTTATATTTGAGAAGTTAAACAGGTCTCTGGCGCTTTAGGTAAGCTCAGGGCAGAATACCCTATTCTTCATCCGTTACAAATGTTAAATGGTGTAAACTTCAACTCCCAGAATTCCCCAAACCAGGACCCGGGGTTCCCAAAAGAGCAGCCAGGGGCTGAATTAAAAAAAACTCTGATGGTCCCCCTCCTCGTCCGCTCCAATTTTTCAAGGCGATGTGTCTTTTTTCCTCTGCAGGTCCCAGCTTCGTCCTGGTCCCCAGCCCAGCGGCCCACCGAGTGGTCAATACTCGCTACAGGCTGGTGAAGAAAGCGTCGTCGTCGTCCTCGTATCCCGGGACCCCTGCAGCCCCTGGTGCCAGCCTGGCTCCCAGCTGGAAGGCCAGGAGGCTTTCGGTGTCCAGGTGAGGTTTGCAAAGCCATTCCTTGCGTTCATTCCTATCAGAACGGGAAGCTTTAGATGGGAGAGAAAACCTCCCTTCCTCTCTCCGAGAAAATGCACCCAAGTTACGACCACAGTTGAGGCCAGACAGTCCCACTGCTATCAAGGCAGTTGTTCCCAAACTGGACTTTCTGTTTTTTTTGTCTGTGAAGACGTTTCGCTTCTCATCCAAGGAGCTTCTTCGGCTCTGACTGGATGGTGGGGAAGGGGTTGTTGAGGCCACTTGGAGATTTATTGATGTCTTCAGTTGTCCCAAAAGGTGGTTTTTTTTTTCAGGAAGGCAACTGGACTTTCTAGATTTTCTTTTGAAGACATTTCGCTTCTCATCCAAGAAGCTTTTTCAGTTCTAACTGGATGGTGGGGAAGGGGAGGCTTGATCCTTCTTGCAGACACAGCTGGTTATTTGCATCCTTTTAGGGCAGGGGTCTCCAACCTTGGCCCCTGGAAGCCTGGCGGACTTCAACTCCCAGAATTCCACAGCCAGCTTTGCTGGCTGTGGAACTCTGGGAGTTGAAGTCCGCCAGGCTTCCAGGAGCCAAGGTTGGAGACCCCTGTTTTAGGGGGTCGTTGAGGCCACTTGGAGGTTTTCTCTGTGTCTTCAGGGTCCCCAGAATGGTGCAAATGCTTCCCGTAGTTTTTCCTTTCTCTGGAAATCCATTCATACTCCCACACCTGTCAAAAGGGTCTTCATCCCAAATTGTGTAGCTAAAAGTCTGTAGAGATTCTCGGCCCTCCAGGTCATGGTTGTCACAAAGGTGCTTTTTTTCAAGAGGTAAGTGGACTTTCCTTGTTTTGCTTTGAAGAAGTTTCGCTTCTCATCCCAGAAGCTTCTTCATCTCTGACTGGATGGTGAGGAAGGAAAAGATTTATCCTGCTTGCAGACAGCTGGTCATTTGCATCCTTTTAGAGGGTCGTGGAGGCCCCTTGGAGGTTTGTTTATCTCTTCAGTTGTCCCAGAGGTGCTTTTTTCAAGAGGCACTTGGACTTTCTGGTTTTTCTTTGAAGAGGTTTCGCTTCTCATCCAAGAAGCTTCTTCAGCTCTGTGTGAATGGTGGGGAAGGGAAGGATGGATACTCCTTGCAGACATGGCTGGTCATTTGCATCCTTTTTAGAGAGTCATTGAGGCCGCTTGTTTATCGGTGTCCTCAAGGTCACCTGAATAGTGCAAATGGTATGGAGCCTTGTGTCATCTGTCTCCAGTGTAAGAACACAATTCTTTCAGCAGTTCCAAGAAGGTGGCAAAAAAAATCAGGTCATGTTCATGATAGTTGTGTCTTATGACCATGACAGCCGGCTCCGTGACGGTCATAACTCGAGAATTCCCCATATTTTTATCGTCCCCCGTCCCCATTTTCAACCTGAGCTGTGGCCTCTTTCCCAAAACCTTCCCAAGATCTTCTCCATCTTATCATGATGGCCTGAGCTGTTCTGGCTTCACAAAATCACAAAACAGACTCCTCACCCTGACATCCTTCTTTTGTTTAATGTGAATTCCTATCATTCACATTCAACAAAGTCCCGGCAAACAGTCTTTCAAGGGTGATTTACAGACCTTATCAGGCTTGGAGAGTTGCCAGGCCGAGAGCTTTCAATCGCAACACTGTCCAAGGAAATACTTAGCAAGGAGTCACTGTGAGTCACGAACAAATCTTCACACTAATAGTCTCCTGCAAACCCCACTCTCCTTTTGGTCCTCTTTTATTCCCTATGAGAGGGGCCATTCACCGTCCTGAGCCTTTACTCCTGAGTTGGCCCTTGTTCCTCAGCTGTTCCCTTCTTCTGGCAGCTCTGTGCATGCACATACTGGGAACAGGCTCCAGCTTTTCTTCTTCCCCACTGATCTCCAATTCTGATAACTGGCAGCTGATAACTGTCGAATGGCCCTGGCCCCATCTCTGCCTCTGATGCAGAGACCTCATCCGAGCCTTCCCCAGACTCCAGGACTGGCCCAGGTTCCTCTCCCATCTTCTCTGCTGGACTCTGGCGGGCCACAACATCCACCTTCTGATAAACATTGAGCTTTGAGGAAAGATATTTTCAACTGTTAGTTTGTTAGAAACACACACAACACGCTCAATAAACAACACACATGCACACAAATCCACAATGGGTGATCAATAGCCGTTTCCCGGTAATTAGTTTAAGGTGTCTGAATATATTATAAAGTCCTACAAATGAGGCCGGCAGCTGGCTTGAAAAGAGGGGAAATGATTTTTTTTTTTAAAAAAAATAAATCAGAATAAACTTCTTCAATTACTGGGTGAAATAAAAGAAATCGCTGATCCTCCTTTTTTTTTTAGGGGGGGGACGCGTTAAAAAAATTAAAGAGCTGAACATTCAGTCTTTGTTCCTGTTTGAAAACAGTTTAAAAATTAAGAACCAGATGCTTTCCCTGGGAACTTCTGTCACCAGCAATTTGGAAGCATTTGAGGGTGTCAAAACAATTGCTCTTTCAGGCATTTCATATGGGAGCCTCACACCCATTTACTACTATACCCTGCCTCAGAAACAATGGATTATTTCCTTTCCTTAAAAATAGCGGACTTTGTCCCAAAAAAAAGCAATCCTACTTTTCACGCGGGGTGCCAAACTTGAATTTACAAGTGGCATCAAGGAAGCAGGGAGCCAGCGAGGCGCGGGGAGTTTAGGAAAATTATGATTTGGAATGATTGTAAAAGGTGTGTCCATTTGGCTGGAGAAAATCAGCAGCAATTCCACTCTTTTTTTCATAATAAAAACCTTTTTTTTTTATTTTTATAACAAAAACAACAAATAAAACCATCTTTTCATTTTACAGTGTGTCAGTTGGGTACATATATCTTGTGCACGTAACAATATAGGTTTATATTTCTTATTGCGTTTACATTCATGTTATATTGTCAGCATTATATATCAACTTATCTCATTATTACATGGTCATTAAGTTTTTGTTTCAATTTCAAACTATCCTTAAAGGTAAATCCCAAGTCTCACCAAGTTATTGTCATGCCCCTGTTAGAATCTGACTCCGAGGGAGAGGAGGAACAGCTGACAGGGAGTGGGAGTGGGGCTCTGGAGGTTGTGGAGGAAACTGGGGAAGGGCACAGGCCGGTTGGGCAGTCAGAGGAAGACCCAGGCCCATCCCCTCCCCATCCTAGGGCACGCAGGGTGGAATGGAGAAGGGAGAAACGTGAATGGCATGGTCTATAGGGGAGGAAAGGGCCCTGATCCCCATCATGGGCTGCAGCTGGGAAGATTGCTTAAAAGGACAAACTGCGCATGGGCCAGTGCTGGAAGCAAAGTGTGAAAATATTTCTAGTCTGTCTGTTCTTATCTGAGTTCTGGCGTCCTTCCCAGTGTGTCTATTTCGATATCTGTGGACGTCTTCAAGCCCTTATCCTGCCTGGTCTCCTTAATGGCTTCCGTGTGGTTTGTGTTGTTTTTTTCTTTATAATGTATACGTATTTTGAGTTTGAACAGCATTTCTTCCTTTTCGCAACTGTTTGTGGGGGAGTTTTTTTCTCTAGTCAATGATAATTGGACCTTTGAAGCCAAGTTGAAGGAATTAAAGGGACTTCACCTGTTTTTGTGACTTTGTTGCTTTTGTATCCCACCCTGGGTCATCACAGTTATATTCATATTATGGCTTATTCTAAAATTATCAATTTTATCCTATCATTATTATTACAATATCCTTTAATTTCTTACTTTATTTTCTAACCATCCATAAAATAACTTCCAAATCTTACAATACTCCTTTTCTTCTTGCTCTCTTAATTGCTGCAATTCCACCCTCTGGGAAAGTACAGGCAGTCCCTTGTGGTCATAAGTCGAGGAGTAGCTGTAAACACCCTGTTGGCTTACAATGGTGCATTTACAGCTAGTTCTTGACTGACTACTACAAATGAGCCCAGTAATAATCTCGCGTGCCAACAGCTTTGGCTCCCATAGCGATTATCTGAAGCATTTAAGGAATGCACTGCTTCCCCCCCTCCCTTTCTGCTGCCAACTAAAAAGACCAAAGAAGTATATATTTTTTCAGTTGACAGTCACCCTTGACCCTGATTTCCCCCCACCCCTTTGGGTATATCATAATTCATATTCTCCAATGAAACACGTTCATAGCCAAGAGTCATCCATCATATTCTCCAATTAGAGATTTGTGCTGGCAGAAACTTCCGGTGGCTTAGTTATTATCTTTGCAAGATACGAACGGAATGCACTTTCAGTTCTAAATTGCTGCCCTTCCTTTCCTGTTGGCAACTATAAAACAGGCATAGAAATGTTTGATGAGTTGACACCATGATCTTGATGATGGCCATGGTGATGTGATTCCTCCTTGAAGGGGTTTCCTGTCCTGCTCCTTTGATGGAGAGGCTGGTAGGGCAGGGATAGTAAGGGCAGAGAAGGCCTGGATGGGGTCCAGACGATGAAGGCGTCTCCAAGACGTGTTTGTCCTTCTCCAGCCCTGGTGGCTCCTTCGTTGTTGACCTCTTTCTCCCTCTCTGGAGGGGTTGCCTTTGCTGCACCACCAACTTTTTCTGGAGACAGTCGACGGGAGTGTATTTTAAATTAATTTTACCGCACTTTGGTAATATTTTTGTTTTCAAGAGATTGATGAGCGGCCTGGGGTCTATTCCTACAAATTTATGAAGATAATTTTCCCCGCTCTTGATAAGGCGAAATTTACACCTGCTATTTCCCTATTAATTCACAGGGTTAAGTGGATCTAATTTCCTCCCTTTCTCCTATCTGGTCCATGTGGCCTTTCCTAATGCAATTTCCCCCCATTGCTAAATCACTGTGATCGGGAGTTGTGATCGAGTTAAATTAACTTAAATTAATTTACTTAATAAGAGCTCCAATGAGGTTAAGATTTATTGATTCAGCTTTCTTCTCTCCTCCTCCTCCTCCTCCTTTATTCCTTTGGGCATTTTTTTTTTTTAATTCCTTGTTTCTTTTGCTTTTATATTCCTCTGGGAGCTTCAGCAGAAGCATCGTAAATTTGTGGGGTTTGGCAGTAGAACCCCTTCTTTAAAAAAAATAATCAATTATGATTTTATCCGCAAAAGAGAAATGGTGGGCTTTTACTTAGAAATGCAAACAAACAAACAAATAGGATTAAGGGCAAGCTAGCTCCAACCTTGTGCCCTTCGGATACTGGGACACCAGTTTCCATAAGCCCCAGCTTTTAAGGCAAGCCTCCAGGGAAATATGTGGGAGCCCAGACTGGTCTGTCTGGAAGGCCTTGGTTAGCAGACCGATGTCCTGGTTCTTATATTTGCTTTTCTGTTTCTTGACTTTATTATTTTTATGAGCAACTCAAGATGGCAAACACATCTAATGCTTTTTCCTCCTCCTATTTTCCCCACAACGACAACCCTGTGAGGTGGGTTGGCAGAGAGAGAGAGAGAGAGAGAGGGACACTAGTCCAAAGTCATCCAGCTGGTTTTCACACCCAGACAGGACTAGAACTCACCATCTCCTGGTAATTGGCCCAAAGTCACCCAGTCCTCCCTCATTCCCTCCCTCCTTCATTCATCCATCTTCTTATCCTTCCTTCCTTCCTCCCTCCCTCCCTCCCTCCCTTCCTTCCTTCCTCCCTCCCTCATTCATCCATCTTCTTGGTGCCTTTTTCCTTCCTTCCTCCCTCCCTCCCACCTTCATTCATCCTTCTTATGCTTCCTTCCTTCCTTCCTTCCTTCCTTCCTTCCTTCCTTCCTTCCTTCCTTCCTTCCTTCCTTCCTTCCTCCCTCCCTCCCTCCCTCCCTCCCTCCCTCCCTCCCTATTCATCTATCTTCTTGGTGCCTTATTCCTTCCTTACTTGTCTCTCTCCTTCCTTTCTTCCTCCCTCCCTCCCTCCCTCCCATCTTCATTCATCCTTCTTATCCTTCCTTCCTTCCTTCCTTCCTTCCTTCCTTCCTTCCTTCCTTCCTTCCTTCCTTCCTTCCTTCCTTCCTTCCTTCCTTCCCTCCTCCCTCCCTTCCTCCCTTATTCATCCATCTTCTTGGTGCTTTATTCCTTCCTTCCTTGTCTCTCTCCTTCCTTCCTTTCTTCCTCCCTCCCTCCTTCCCTGTTCTTGAACATTGCTTGGTTGGGGGGGGGGAAAGGACATGTTGGGGGCCCTGCTCCCATCCTCCACAGCCTTAACCCCCCTCCCCCTCCTCAAATTTCCCAAAGGAAGAATCAGGAGGGCTGATTTTTACCAGCCTTGACTTTCTGCGCATTGAGATCTTGGCAGCCTGTGGTGGGATTCAAAAATTTTTTTTTTTTACTCCCGGTTCTTGCGAGCGTGGCTTGGTGGGCATGGCAGGGGAAGGATACTGCAAAATCCCCCTTCCCTCCCCACCCCCACTAACCTGCTTTCCAGCCCCATTCTCCTGTGCAGGGCAACCCAAGGAGACCCAGCCCATCAGCTGGGACTCGATGGGAGGTAGAGAAGAGATGGGGGGGGGGTTGGCCGGTTCTCCGAACGACTCAACCTTTCCGCCCCCTGGTTCTCCTGAACCGGATGAATCCCCCACCTCTGTGGGCAGCTCAAAAGTTTTCCTCCGCTCTCTTGATTTGCCAGTTGCTCTCTTTTCCATTCACCTTGTCCCCGGCTCCTTTTTTTTTGAGCTCTTCTAGGGGAGGGAAAATGTTGACCCTCCCTCGCTTATAAGATCCGCTTGTCCTGACCTGCCTGATGGAAATGTGTCTCTTTCTCTCCACCTCCGGGACGATCAGAAACGGAGGCAGCGAGACTTATCCGCCATTGAGCCACGATGCGCTATTTACCCGCCTCTCAAGCGGGAATTGCCTTTTATTTCAGGGCCGTTAAATACGATGTCGGCAAGCGCTTAGCCGCCCCATAAGGTGGCCATTCTGATCACTGAATTTCCCTCCCTTTTGAAGGATGCTATAATTCCTCCTGAGAGCGCCGGGAGCAGAGTTGAGGAGAAAGGTCCTGTTGGATCAGAGCAAAGATCTCCCGGGAGTCCTTGACTTCAGGACTGCGACGGAGGCCGACATTTCTGTTCTTGAGCGAGACAACGGAGCGAGTTTTTGCACCTTTCCTTGCCACAGTTGTTAAGTGAATCACGGCAGGGGTTAATAGAGTAGCATGGTGGTGAAGTCAGCTTGGCTCTCCCGTTGACTTGGCTTGTGGCGAAAGGAGTCCCCTCAGCGTGTGAGTGAGCATTGAGGGCGGTTTGGAAACTGAAACAGTATTTGCCCGTGTGAGCAAGGAGACAGCAAGGAGCCTGGGCATGGCTTAGCTCAACTGTTCGGACTTGGCTTGGGGCAAAAGGAGATTGCATGACCCCCGGATGCTGCGACTGTCATCAATACAAGTCAGTTGCTTAGCAGCTGAATTTTAATTTCAGGGATGCTGCAATGGGCGGACATCTGAAAAACGTTTGTTGAGTCCCTTTTTTTCATTACCGTTGTAACTTCAAGTAGTCACTAACTGAACAGTTGTAAGTTGAGGACTGTCTGTATTTATGTACTAGCTGGGTCCCCGTGCTTCACTACGAAACTATGTGGTGGGGGCTTAGTTTTTTGGGAGGAAAATAAAGGGGGGGGGGGATTTCTGCCTCTGCCTACCAGCATCCATCGGGATTCATCTGGCTAGCATCCTGTTCAGTGTGCGAGAGAGTTGAGGGCTGTTTGGAAACTGAAACAGTATTTGCTGTGTGAGTAAGAACGAGACCACAAGGAGCCTGGGCGTGGCTTAGCTCAACTGTTCTGTACTAAAGGTGCTTGCGGCTGTTGAAAGTGAAAACTCCTCTCCTCCGCTTGTGTTTTGTATTTGGAGCAGGTTTCTTTTCAGGTGGGGAGGGGGAGTAGAACTCCTTAGCATCAGAGCGTGTTAATAATGATAACAGGATACAAACAAAAAAAAAATGAATGTTCTGTTGGTCATTTGGAAAAACCCTTTCTTAGTGAGCCCCTAGAAGCCAAGAGGAAACATACCGGTACGTGCCAAATTTCAAGTTTGTAGGCTTGACGGTTCTGGAGATTTTGTGGTGATGTGTGAGGGGTCTGGGCCATGTCCTGTTTGGAACTCTATATCATGTCCAGATAAATGGTTGTCCAGTCTCTTTTTGAAAACCTCCAATGTTGAAGCACCCACAACTTCTGGTGGCAAGGAGTTCCACTGGTTAATTAACCAGTTCCCACTGGCAGGAAATCTCTCCTTAGTTCCAAGTTGGATCCCTCCTTGGTTAGTTTCCATCTGTTACTTCTTGTCCTGCCTTCAAGCACTTTAGACAATAAATTGACCCCGTCTTTGTAGCAGCCCCTCAAATATTAGAAGACTCTGACCAGGTCCCCCCTAGTCCTTCTCTTCATTAAACCAGACATACCCAATTCCAGCAACCGTTCATCAAATGTTTTAACCTCCAATCCCTTCATCATCCTGGTTGCTCTTCTCTTCCCTCTTTCCAGAGTCTCAACCTCTTGTTTTTGACATTGTGGGGGCCAACATTTCCTCTCAGTCCTTTCTCCTCCTTCCCAGTTCAGTTGACAAAAGAAATGAGAAAGCGCACGGATTTTTGGCTTAAGCAGATAAGTTAGAAAACCTTTTCCATCACAGACACCAGAATCTGTCACAGATTCTGCAAAATGCTCCTTTTGAGAATGTGTGTTTGTAGTATTCCCCTGCATGCATTCACACTTCTGTTTTCAAGATTTCTACATAAATTTTTGTTAAGTATATATATTTTTAATACAAGCTAACATAAAGTAAGAAAAAGAAGGAAAGCAAAGAGAGAGCAAATTTTGTACAGAAAATTGAAAAGAGAGAAAAAAGGTATGGAGAAGCGGTTCCAATCCTCTTTAAGCAGTTATAACTACAATTATAAATTTACCCCTCTGTCTCTGTGGTTGTCATATACCTCTCTTTTTTCTGTAATCTATCCTCTCTCATCATCAAAATCATAAATCACAAGTTCATTTTTTTTTCTTTCCAGCCAGCAATGAAGGTAGATATTGCCTTTTCTCTGATCAAAGAAGTCAATTTTGCCAACTCAGCAAGTTCCTCCATCGTAGGCAGAGCCAAATCTTTCCATCTTTCATTTTGTTTTCATCATGTGGGATGTGTTTTGCAAAGGTTTAGAAATAAGGTTGTTTGGGGTTTCTCTCTCTCTCTCTCTCTTTTGAGAAGCTGCTAAAACTAGTGTCCCAATATGACATCTCATTAATATGAAATTCATCTGCTGGAGTAGGAAGTGTTACTGAAGAGGCTTCAGTTTTAAAAGAATATTTTCTGTAGGAAACCTCCCTGCGGGGGATTGGAGCATTCCTGTGTTACAATACACATGGCAAAATACATAATATGAAAAAGTGCAGAGAAGAGCAACAAACATGATTAGGGGACTGGAGGCTCATAAAACTTACGATGAAAGTTTGCAGGAATTGGCTATGTCTAGTCTAGAGAAAAGAAAAGAAGGACTAGGGGTGACAGGATAGCCGTCTTCCAATCTCTCAGGGGTTTCCCCAAAGAAGAGGGAGTCAAGCTATTCTCCAAAGCACCTGAAGGCAAGAGAAGGAGCAACGGATGGAAACTCATCAAAGAGAGAGAAGCAACTCAAGAACAATTAATCTGTGGAATTTCAGAAGTTGTGAATGCTCAGTCACTGGACAACGATTTGTATGAAATGGTGTAGCGGGTAGAAGACTTCTAAGGCCCATTCCAGCCCTGGGATTGTCTAATTCTATGATACACAACTGATGACATAGCTTCTGTGATTCTAGCCCAGGGGTCTCCAACCTTGGCTCCTGGAAGCCTGGCGGACTTCAACTCCCAGAATTCCACAGCCAGCTTTGCTGGCTGTGGAACTCTGGAAGTTGAAGTCCGCCAGGCTTCCAGGAGCCAAGGTTGGAGACCCCTGTTCTAGCCTAATATTAATTTTCTATTTATTGGTGAGTGAGGATATCATAGTGAGAGGAAGAGGAAAGGAGGAAGAGATTCAGAAGAAGAAGAATCAGAAGAGGAAGAGGAGGAGACTCAGAAGAAGAAAAATTGGAAGAAAGGAGAAGAAAAGAGGAAGAGGAGGGGAAGAGGAAGAAGAGCTGGAAGAAATATCAGAAGAAAAGAGGAAAGAGGAAGAAGTATCAGAGGAAAAGAAGAGGAGGAGAAAGAGAAAGAAGAAAAAAGAAGAGGAGGAGAAAGAGGAAGAAGAAGAAAAGAGAAGGAGGAAGAAACAGAAGAAGAAAGGAGGAAGAGGAAGAAGAGGAAGAAGAAGTCTCAAGAAGAATCAGAGGAGGAGGAGGAGGAAGAAGAAGAATCAGAAGAAGAAAAGAGAAGAGGAGGAGGAGGAGGAAGAAACAAGAAAAAGAAACAAGAAGGAGGAAGAAGGAGGAAGAAGAAAAATCAGAAGAAGAAAAGAAGAGGAGGAAGAAGAAACAGAAAAAGAAAAAGGAGGAAGAGGAAGAAGAGGAGGAGGAGGACAAGAACAGCAGCAGCAACTTTGGCCATCCATGCTGTAGGCCAAATTCTTGCATTGCCTCCCCCAGTGGAGGTGGTGGGTTTAAGGTGGTCTGACCCTCTGCCACTGCAGTGTCCCATTTGGGGAGGGGGGGTTGTGGCAGCCAGGCTCCCTCTGCCCTCCAGGGAGCAGCTACAGCAATTGAGCTCTACTTTGGAGGAACTACTGAAAACCAAATCAAGGCAGGACTCAGAGGTTAAGCACCAGCTTTAAATGCATATGAAAATACTTAAGAATAATGGGATTTTTCCCTTTTTTTAATTTTGGTTAATGGAGGAGTGGGATTTTTGAATTGATCCTATTAAAAATAAAACAGTCACTTGCGGACCTGGGAAAACAATTATGGGTTATTTAGTTGACAGGATATTTGATGTTCACCTCGGCCCCAGCCTTTACACCCCCACATCCCTTCTCCCTAGGAGGCTCAATATGCAGGAGGAAATCTCAGGAGTATCATTTATTTATTTATTTGTCAATTGCTTACAAGAGAATAGGTATAAGTAAAAACATAGTTATGAATACATGGATACATGTAGAAAAATAAAAGAAACAATAGGACAGGGACAGTAGGCACATTGGTGCACTTAATGCACGCCCCCTACAGGCCTCTTAGGAAAGGGGTGAGGTCCATAGGAGAACAGTCTAAGGTTAAAGTTTTGGGGGTTTGGGGGAAGAAACCACAGAGTCAGGTAGAGTATTCCAGACTTTGACCCCTCTGTTGCTGAAGTCGTATTTCCTGCAATCAAGTTTGGTGCAGTTAACCTTGAGTTTGTATCTATTGTTTGCTCTTGTGTTGTTATGGTTGAAGCTGAAGTATTCATTGACAGGGAGGACATTGCAATGTATGATTTTATATACTATACTTAGATCGGACCGAAGGCGGCGTAGTTCTGAGTTTTTCCAGGTCTAGAATTTCAAGCCTGGTGGCATAAGGTATTCTATAACGAGTAGAGGAGTGGAGAACTCTTCTTGTGAAATATTTCTGGACTTTCTCAACTGTGTTAATATCATTTACATAATGTGGGTTCCAGACTGATGAGTTGTATTCGAATATTGGTCTAGCAAATGTTTTGTATGCTCTAGTTAGTAGTGTGATATTACCAGAGAAAAAGCTACGTAGGATTAGGTTAACAACTCTTAATGCCTTTTTTGCTTTGTAGATACAGTGGGCTCTAGCACTTAGATCATTAGAGATGAGTACTCAAGGTCCTTGACAGAGTTTGGATCATCAACAAGGTCTCGACTATTCAGCTTGTATTTTATTTTGTGATTTTTTTTTGCCAATATGTAAGACAGAGCATTTATTTGTTGAGATTTGAAGTTGCCATTTGTTTGACCATTCTGATACATAGTCAAGGTCTTTTTGAAGGGTAGCAGTATTGTCTGTGGGTATTGAACAGCTTTCCATCATCAGCGAAGAGAACGCAGTTGCTCTTAATATGATCACAGAGGTCATTTATGTAGAGTATGAGGAGAGTTGGTCCTAAAACACTGCCTTGGGGGACACCACTATTGACAGGTACAGAATTTGATAGGACGCTCCCAATTTTGACCATTTGTTGTCTGTTTGTCAGGAATGCTTCTGTCCCGTATCATCGGAGGAAGAAGACACCCTGCTCCACAGCCTCTTTCTCCTCCCCGGGGGATGGCTGGGATATTTGGGGATCGTCACCTGCAGGGATCTCCAAGCCTTTGGCAACTTTTGACCCATGGACTTCAACTCCCAGAATTCTCAGCCAGCCATGAGAAATCCTGGGAGTTGGAGACCACACAGGTTAAATTGGCCAAGGTTGGACACCCGTGGTATAAACCTTGGTCTTCTAGCTGGTCTTCCCTCATTGAGTTGTGACATCAGCTTTGCTGTTCATACACCCAAAAATAAGATAATGCTCTTCTCTTTCTCTTTCTCTTTCTCTTTCCTCCTTCTCTTTCTCTTTCTCTTTCTCTTTCTCTTTCTCTTTCTCTTCTCTTCCTCTTTCTCTTCCTCTTTCTCTCCTCTTCTCTTCTCTTCTCTTTTCTTCCCCTCCCCTCCCCTCTTCTCTTCTCTTCTTTTCTCTTCTCTTCTCTTCTCTTCTCTTCTCTTTTCTCCCCTCCCCTCCCCTCCCCTCCCCTCCCTCCCCTCCCTTCCCCTCCCCCTCTTCTCTTCTCTTCTCTTCTCTTCTCTTCTCTTCTCTTCTCTTCTCTTCTCTTCTCTTCTCTTCTCTTCTCTTTTCTCCCCTCCCCTCCCCTCTTCTCCTCTCCTCTCCTCTTCTCTTCTCTTCTCTTCTCTCTCTTCTCTTCTCTTCCTCTTCTCTTCTCTTCTCTTCTCTTCCTTCTCTTCTCTTCTCTTTCTCCCCTCCCCTCCCCTCCCCTCTTCTCTTCTCTTTTCTTCTCTTCTCTTCTCTTTTCTCCCCTCCCCTCTTCTTCTTCTCTTCTCTTCTTTCTCTTCTCTTCTCTTCTCTTCTCTTCTCTTCTCTTCTCCCTTTCCCTTCCCTTCCTTTCCCTTCTCTGTTTGTTTGTTTGTCTCTCCCCGCTTTCTGCCAGAGAGAGGTGTTGCTGGGCATTGTGCACCAGAGTTTATGGCCACACTCAGTCACAGTCCAAAAAAGGACCAGGCCAGGACAAAAATTAAGTGTGTATTTATTGACCGCTAATTAAAATTAACTGTCTTTAAGACAAAAGCAGTGAATCAATGTATAATGTTAATTACCTTTAATTGCACATGCCAACCATTGGGATTCGCGGACACCAAGGGCTCTGAGGTTGTAGCAGCCCACTGTAGGAACACCCACGCCTATATTCCTCAGCACCTTCCGGGGGGGGGGGAGGCAGAGGGGGAGGAGGAGGAAGAAGAGGAGGAAGTGGGGAAGGCAGAGAAAAAGAATGAGAAATGAGAAGGGGAAGAAGGAGAAGAGAAAGGGGGGAAGGAGGAGAGGGACGAAGAGAAAAGGAGGAGGAGAGAGGAAGGAGGAGAGAGGAAGGAGGGGGGGAAAGAAGAGAGGAAGGGGAAGAAGGAAGGGGAAAAGGGAGGAGACCAAGGAGTGGGAGGAAAGGGAGAGAGGGAAGGAGAAGGAGGAAGAGGAGAAGGAAAGGAGAAGGAGAGGAGGGAGGAGGAGAAGCAGGAAGAAGTGGCCAAAAAGATGGAGAGGAAGAGGAAGAGGAGGAGGAGAAAAAGCCGATGGAAAGAGCAGGGAAGGAAGAGGCAGGAAGAACCCCTGGGAAGGGAAGGGAAGAAGCAAAAGCTGGAAGGATGGAGGTGGGGAGAGGAAGCGCCAAGTAGCCCGGCTGAGCCCCGGCTTGTGGGAAGGGGGGGGCTCTCTCTGGCCCCTTCCTGGCAACCCCAGGGCCTGGAGCAGCTGCCCCCAACTGTTGCTGGCATCTGGGCTGCTTCAGGCTGAGCTGCCAGGGCGTCTGCCCAGGAACCGGGCAGGAAGGACGTGTCTGCTTGGGCTTCGCTTTAATTGGGTTAAGCCTCCTCCCCCCCCCCCCCGGCTCTGAAGGGGGCACCCACCTGTTCCTTCCTGGCGTGAGAATCCGCACACCCCGGGGAGGGGTCCAAGTCAGAGGCCGGGCTGGGAAGGGGGGGGGGGCGTGGAGCCTAAGGGTGGGAGAGTGGAGAATCCTCTCTTCTCTTCTCTCTTCTCTTCTCTTCTCTTCTCTTCTCTTCTCTTCTCTTCTCTTCCTTCTCTTCTCTTCTCTTCTCTTCTCTCTCTCCCTTCCCTTCCCTCCCCTCCCCTCCTCTTTTCTTCTCTTTTCTTCTCTTCTCTTTTCTTCTCTTCTCTTCCCTCCCCTCCCCTTCTCTTCTCTTCCCTTCCCTTCCCTTACCTCCCCTCCCCTTCTCTTCCCTCCCCTCCCCTCCTCTCCCCTCTCTTCTCTTCCTCCCCTTCCCTCCTCTTCTCTTCCCTTCCCTCCCCTCCCCTCCTCTTCTCTCCCCTCCCCTCCCCTCCTCTTCTCTTCCTTCCCTTCCCTTCTCTTCTCTTCTCTTCTCTTCCCTTCCCTTCCCTCCCCTCCCCTCCTCTTTTCTTCTCTTTTCTTCTCTTCTCTTTTCTTCTCTTCTCTTCCCTCCCCTCCCCTTCTCTCTCTTCCCTTCCCTTCCCTTACCTCCCCTCCCCTTCTCTTCCCTCCCCTCCCCTCCTCTCCCCTTCTCTTCTCTTCCCTCCCCTTCCCTCCTCTTCTCTTCCCTTCCCTCCCCTCCCCTCCTCTTCTCCTCCCCTCCCCTCCCCTCCTCTTCTCTTCCCTTCCCTCCTTCCCTCCCCTCCCCTCCTCTTCTCTTCTCTTCCCTCCCCTCCCCTCCCTTCTCTTCCCTTCCCTCCCCTCCCCTTCCCTCCCCTTCTCTTCTCTTCTCTTCCCTTCTCTTCCCTCCCCTCCCCGTCTCTTCCCTTCCCCTCCCCTCCCCTTCTCTTCCTCCCCTCCCCTTCCCTTCCCTCCCCTCCCTTCCCTCCCCTCCTCTTCTCTCTCTTCTCTTCTCTTCCCTTCCCTTCCCTTCCCTCCCTCCCCGTCTCTTCTCTTCCCTTCCCTCCCCTTCCCTCCCTCCCCTCCCCGTCTCTTCTCTCCCTCCCCTCCCCTCCCCATCTCTTCCTCCCCTCCCCTCCCCTCCCCTCCCCTCCCCTCCCTCTTCTCTTCTCTTCTCTTCTCTTCTCTTCTCTTCTCCTCTCTTTCCTCCCCTCCCCTTCCCTTCCCCTCCCCTCCCTCCCCTCCCCTCCTCTTCTCTTCTCTTCCCTTCCCTTCCCTTCCCTTCCCTCCCCTCCCCTCCCGTCTCTTCTCTTCCCTTCCCTCCCCTTCCCTCCCCTCCCCTCCCCGTCTCTTCTCTTCCCTCCCCTCCCCTCCCCATCTCTTCCCTCCCCTCCCCTCCCCTCCCCTCCCCTCCCCCTCCCCTCCCCTCCCCTCCCCTCCCCTCTTCTCTTCTCTTCTCTTCTCTTCTCTTCTCTTCTCTTCTCTTCTCTTCTCTTCCCTTCTCTTCTCTTCTCTTCTCTTCCCTCCCCTCCCCTCCCCTCCCCTCCCTGTCTCTTCTCCTCTTCCCTTCCCTTCCCTTCCCTTCCCTCCCCTCCCCTCCCCTCCCCTCCCCTTTTCTTCTCTCTTCTCTCTCCACTCCTCCTCTCCTCTGGCCTTCTGGATCTCATCCTTCAGGGTCCTGCACTCCATCCCAGGTTTCAGTAGCTCTCTTCCTTGTCCAAAGAGAGGACAGCCAGTGCCCCCCAGTGGGTACACGTTGAAGTTGGCTTGAGGGAGCCGTTGTGGGCCCCATAAAATACTCCAGAGGAGTCGAATTTGAGGTGGAGGGGTGGAAGGTAAAATGTGCAGGAGCAGCCTGCAACCTATCAGCACATTGAGTGCCTTTCTCTCCTCTGCCTTTCTCTTCTCCTTCCTTCCTTCCTTCCTTCCTTCCCTCCTTCCTTCCTTCCATCCTCCCTCCCTCCCTCCCTCCCTTCCTTCCTTCCTTCCTTCCTTCCTTCTTTCTTTCTTTCCTTCCTTCCTTCCTTCCTTCCTTCCATCCTCCCTTCCTTCCTTCCTCCCATCCTTCCTCCCTCCCTTCCTCCCTTCCTTCCTTCCTTCCTTCCTTCCTTCCTTCCTTCCTTCCTTCCTTCCATCCTCCCTTCCTTCCTTCCTTCTTTCCATCTTTCCTTCCTTCCTTCCTTCCTTCCTTCCTTCCTTCCTTCATCCTCCCTTCCTTCCTTCCTTCCATCCTCCCTCCCTCCCTCCTCCCTTCCTTCCTTCCTTCCTTCCTTCCCTTCTTTCTTTCTTTCCTTCCTTCCTTCCTTCCTTCCTTCCATCCTCCCTTCCTTCTTCCTCCCATCCTTCCTCCCTCCCTTCCTCCCTTCCTTCCTTCCTTCCTTCCTTCCTTCCTTCCTTCCTTCCTCCCTCCCTTCCTCCCTTCCTTCCTTCCTTCCTTCCTTCCTTCCTTCCATCCTCCTTCCTTCCTTCCTTCTTTCCATCTTTCCTTCCTTCCTTCCTTCCTTCCTTCCTTCCTTCCATCCTCCCTTCCTTCCTTCCTTCCATCCTCCCTCCCTCCCTTCCTTCCTTCCTTCCTTCCATCCTCCCTCCCTCCCTCCCTCCCTCCCTCCCTTCCTTCCTTCCTTCCTTCCTTCCTTCCTTCCTTCCTTCTTTCCATCCTTCCATCCTTCCTTCCTTCCTTCCTTCCTTCCTTCTCTCTTTTCTTTCCTCTTTTTCTCTTTTCTTTCTTTCTTTGTTTCTTTCTGTCTCATTTTCTCTCATGTTTGCTTTTCCTTCCTTCCTTCCTTCCTTCCTTCCTTCCTTCCTTCCTTCCTTCTTTCCATCCTCCATCCTTCCTTCCTTCCTTCCTTCCTTCCTTCCTTCCATCCTCCCTTCCTTCCTTCCTTCCATCCTCCCTCCCTCCCTTCCTTCCTTCCTTCCTTCCATCCTCCCTCCCTCCCTCCCTCCCTCCCTTCCTTCCTTCCTTCCTTCCTTCCTTCCTTCCTTCCTTCCTTCTTTCCATCCTTCCATCCTTCCTTCCTTCCTTCCTTCCTTCCTTCTCTCTTTTCTTTCTCTTTTTCTCTTTTCTTTCTTTCTTTGTTTCTTTCTGTCTCATTTTCTCTCATGTTTGCTTTTCCTTCCTTCCTTCCTTCCTTCCTTCCTTCCTTCCTTCCTTCTTCCTTCTTCCTTCCTTCCTTCCTTCCTTCCTTCCTTCCTTCCTTCCTTCCTTCCTCCCTTCCTCATCGCCCCTCTCTTTCTCTCCATGTCTCTCTGCTTAGAATGACAGTAGCTTATGATATACATGCTCTCTCCCTCTGCCTTTTTCTTCCTAAATTCTGGTCATCGAGTCCGCCCTCCGAAGCTTGCCAGAAAAATAAATATTTCAAGCAGTTGCATGCAGTGCCTTAGGCAGGTGAGGGATGGGGCCTCCCATTCCTAGGCTGTCAATCTGTGAATCGCAAAAGGAAAGGATGAAGGAGAAAGGGAAGGGAAGGAAAAAACCAGGCACAAAACTTGTAATTCGGTAAAGAGAATGAGAGAGCGGGTATATTGCCAGCGGAAGTTTATGATTTATTGATGAAACTTATATGCCTGATAAGGTGACCCTGGGTGGTTTACAATGAGTAAAAAGGTCAATATAGAAGCAACCACAATTTTAAAAGCTCTATAAAAACTTGGTGCTCTCTGAACTTGGTTCTTTTCTTGCAGTCATTTCATTACCTAAATTAGATAAAAGATCTAGTACTGATGATATTCCCTAACACAGGGGTCTCCAACCTTGGCTCCTGGAAGCCTGGCGGACTTCAACTCCCAGAGTTCCACAGCCAGCAAAGCTGGCTGTGGAATTCTGGGAGTTGAAGTCCGCCAGGCTTCCAGGGGCCAAGGTTGGAGACCCCTGCCCTAACAGGTCATGAAATGTTTGCAAGAAACTATCAAGCTCTGAGAATACCTAGAACTGTGTTGCTCCTCCTCCTCTCCCTCCTGCTCCTCTCCTCCTCGCAAACCCCACTCCTTTCTAGCACTGATGGTGTTACCTTGCTGGGTCATGAAATGTCTGCAAGAAAACCACCAACTTCACACAGCACCAAGGACCCAGTAATAATAATAATAATAATAATAATAATAATAATAATAATCTTCTTCTTCTTCTTCTTCTTCTTCTTCTTCTTCTTCTTCTTCTTCTTCTTCTTCTTCTTCTTCTTCTTCTTCTTCTTCTTCTTCCTCCTCCTCCTCCTCCCTCCTCCTCCTCCTCCTCCTCCTCCTCCTCCTCCTCCTCCTCCTCCTCCTCCTCCTCCTCCTAAACCCACTCCCTCCTAGCACTGATGATGTTACCTAACTGGGTAATGAGATGTCTGCAAGAAAACCAAGGACTTTGTAGCTACTGCTGCTGCTGCTCCTCCTTCTTGCAAACTCCCTCCCTCTGAGCACTGACGACGTTACCTAGTTGGGTCATGAAACGTCTGCAAGGAAACTGTCAAGCCCAGAGACCCCCCCCCCAAGGATCCTTATTTCAAACATGATGTCAAAGATCCTCTTTTATTAGCTCTTAAGTTGTCCTTCATCTCATCAAGGACTGGAATGAAAGAAAATGGAAGGACAAGAAGGGCCCTGCCGGCTGACCTCTGGTTTCCCCCACCCCCACTCCTGCATGGAGCCGTGTGGTATCTTGCCGATGTCAATGATGGCTGGATGAAAGATGGGCTGGGAGGAGGCCTCCCTTCCACCCCCCCACCCCCCCAGATGGATGGGGTGCCTTCTCTGCCCAGTTGCGGCCTGATGAAACAAGCCAGGTTTGCCAAATGCTCCACGCGGGAAGCATCTCCAGGACTGAATGTTCATTAATAAGGCACATTAGAACGGCTGTAATGAATAGCCTGATGAAAGATGCACCCTGGTACGCGAAGGTTTTATAGCTTTTGTCTGTTTAATGCATTTTGTACCGTAGCGTTCCTTGAAATATGGCAAGGGGGGCTTACATTTATCAGCAGAGCAGCTGTTTTTCTATTCCTCTTCTATTATTATTATTATTATTATTAGTATTAGTATTAGTATTAGTATTAGTATTAGTATTATTAGTATTATTCGTATTATTCTGCACACAAAACGACAGCATACACTGCAAACGAGATAACTATTCTGGCTTTCATATCGCTAGTCGAACACCTCCCAAGTGTTTAGGACTGCATGAGGTATATCGGCAGATCATGCAGGCAGATCCCAGTAAGGTAACAGATAACAGATCATCAGAGTTGGAAGGGACCTTGTAGGTCACCTAGTCCAACCCCCCCCCTCGTCCAAGCAGGAGACCCTTCCCCATTTCTGACAGAGGGGCCGTCCAGTCTCTTCTTAAAAGCCTCCAGTGATGAAGCTCCCACAAACTCCTGAAGGCAAGTCCTTCCGCTGATTAGAATAACAGAATAGGAAGGGACCTTGTAGGTCATCTAGTCCAACCCCCCCCGCCCAAGCAGGAGACCCTTCCCCATTTCTGACAGAGGGCCGTCCAGTCTCTTCTTAAAAGCCTCCAGTGATGAAGCTCCCACAAACTCCTGAAGGCAAGTCCTTCCGCTGATTAGAATAACAGAATAGGAAGGGACCTTGTAGGTCATCTAGTCCAACCCCGCCCAAGCAGGAGACCCTTCCCCATTTCTGACAGAGGGCCGTCCAGTCTCTTCTTAAAAGCCTCCAGGGATGAAGCTCCCATAAACTCCTGAAGGCAAGTCCTTCCGCTGATTAGAATAACAGAATAGGAAGGGACCTTGTAGGTCATCTAGTCCAACCCCCGCCCAAGCATTCCTGCACCCTTTCTGACAGAGGGCCGTCCAGTCTCTTCTTGAAAGCCTCAGGGATGAAGCTCCCACAGCTTCCAAAGGCAACTCCTGTTCCATGGGTTGATGGTTCTCCCTGTCAGAAAGTTTCTCCTTATTTCCAGGTTGAATCTCTCCTGGATCCGTTTCCTTCCATTTATTCTTGTCTGGCCTACCTGCCTGTTAGGGGTTTTTTGGGGGGTGGGGTTGGGGTTATTTATTTATTTATTTATTGGGTGGGGTGTGTGTGTGTGTGTGTTTGATTTTAAGTGAAGAGTCGGTTACAACTCCCCGAGTGCCGTAAAAACGAATGCGATAGTCGCCTGGGCTCATTTTTATAATTTTTTATTTTATTTTTTTTATTTTTATGAAACAGGACAGAGGGAGCTTAGTGACTTATTACTATTCATTTCGTCTCGATGCAGTAAATATTGATTCAGTTGGGGGTTTTTCAATTTAAAACCACTCGGCGATTATATAAAATATTACTCGCTTCTGAAATTATGCTTACCGATCCCTTCGGCTGCTCATTAAGGAAGGAGTGCAATTTTGAGACTCCTCCGACTTCCATCATCCTAATAAATGGGCCCCAGCCGGGCGGCCGGCCAACGACGGGCTTTTTGCAGGCAAGGGGGAACCTGAGGATGCAGCCAGCACGGATCTGATGGGGTTTTTTTTTTCTTATTTATTTATTAATTTGGAGGCAGGCAGGCCCCTTTCTGAAAGCGTGAGAACACACACACACACACCCTGGCACCCCAATGGGGAAGGTGGG